>CM074949.1:19636974-19670711 GCA_037577455.1 Pangasius macronema
TGGTGGACCTAAGGAGGACGCGAAAAGCCGATGTCTCAGCTGGACGTAGAAGTAGACGTCCTGCCATTAGTAGATTAGGACCTGAATATCTAAACATCAGCTCGTGTTTCACTTTGCAGGAAGAAGGAGGAAAGACAACACTCTGAACTGTTAACTCTTCGCATTACAGAACGCACACTGTTGTAACAACACTGTGGCTTAAGAGCACTCTTGAACTTTGATATGATTCCTAATTATTGAGATAAACTGCACACAGTGCAGTTTGCCACATGAGCACATACCAGGTTCACAGAACAACAGGTTCAGTCCTCTTCTTTAGTTTTATCTTGGTTGGCAGTCAAGTGAGTATGTCACAGTTTAAGTAAACATGAATGAGGACCTCAGGAGAAATATATATTTGTAATCTGATGCAAATTAATTTCTGGATCTAGATGTTTATAAGTGTAAGCCAGAGTAATAAAATACTTTGAAGTAATATTTTAAAAACATTTACTACATTGAGACTGGGCTTTATGTAGAAAATGTGTAAATCAACAAAAATATTGCTTCATGCATGTTTGTGCTTAATACTGAGGGTAAGTGCATTCTTTCTTTTAATTTAATTCCTTTAATATACATATTTCAGAGTCCATTTCTTTATGTATCAGCACCTTTCAAGACACTCAAGGTCAGACACTCAAGGTCAGAGTAAAAGTCAGTAAGGATTTAGCTTTCTGATAGATTATCGGGAACATATTCTTGTCTAGTGGGCTGGTTTTCCAGCATGTTTGACTCATTAAAATCTTAGGACTGGATTTAAACAGGATGAAAAAATCCTGGTGTATGTATGCTGTACACAGCATTACGCCCTTGTTTCTGTGTAACAGTTTAAAATACTGTCAAATATGATTTAAATACAAGAGCTAAAAATCTCACAGCTTTCTTTTTTATTTCAAATATTGTGCATGTTGTCAATATGGCCGCAAACCATCAGAAATCACTTCCTGTTTGACATCTATTGAAGTGTGCTTTGTCTATTTTAGACATTATTTCATTTGTAGTTCATCTCATTGCTCCCATTGCATTCTTAAATTTTTGCAACATTGTCTATAGCACCAGCAGGGTCCATTTTATAAAGCATGAAATGTCCCTGCACTTGAGCCGCACTGAGGTCTGCGTGTGCTGCCAGTGCACGCGCTGCGAATCTTTCCCCCTCAGCTGTAGACTCCAGGGGGTAGAACCTCCGGAACATCTGAGTGAGCTGATAATGTGTACAATATCCAACATACTGCTTCAGATCCACACGACCAGGTCTTATTAGAGCTGGATCAAGTCTTTAGTGCATGAAGGAAAGGAAACAAAGCAAACATTGTAGGTCAAGACTAAACAAACAGCAAATGGTTCATTCACACTGTTAGACTCAAAGTGTTAGTGGCATGAATGACATTTACAGTATGACAAGTGTAGCTACACCACAGCACTGTTGAATTGTCGGATCTGAATGGTCAGAAGGTGTTAGTGCTTTGTAATGGTTTTCCACCACAGGAAAGTCTTCAGGACAAATAAATGCCTTTTAGCAGAAAGCAGGAAAGTTTTAAAAAAGAATATGCATCTTTTTTAAATAACAGAATGTTTTTTGTTTTAGATTTGTTTATTATAGTTATTGTTACTATAGAAACATTAACATACAAGAAATAGTGTTTTAATATAAACCTGTGATTTAAATTACAGTCCACACTACTGTCTAAATTAAGTAGACTCTTTCCATAAATGTTAAATAAATATCTGCTTACAGAAAACTTCAACATTTAAGTTTAGGTTTTTATTAGTTAAATAACATGTTTCTTAATCTATTTTTTAATAGACTTAGTTTATGTGAAGTGTCCACCATACAAGTCCCTGTGATAACATGTTAGAATCAACGCATTAATTAAAAACAAACAAACAACAAAAAAAAAAACAGTCATTTGAATTACAGCCTGAACTACTGTCAGAGCTGCTCTTACAGAAAACTCAGAAAATCAACACCTTCTGACCACATCTTTTTTTTTTCATGCATTCAACAGAGCTGTGGTATAAAATGGGAATAAAACACTTTGGGATCAACCAAAATGAAAGAAAGAAAAGCAATGACAAGTTTCACATACACACAGAAAAAGCAGTGACACTGTACATTAAGGTTCAATTAACTAACATTATTTGTTAACAGCATTTGGTAACATTAACAACCAAACAATGAAATAAATGCCATAAGTTATAAAAGTAATTACTGCTTATATTGATCAATATTTTTAACTAAATAAGCCAAACAAGAAACACCTATTTATTCCATCCATGAGTAAAGCACACTGACAAACACCAAAATGAATAACTTAAATCAAATGTTTGCTGTTTATAAGTGAGGATGGGTTCAAATATTTACACCCAGAGACCTATGTTTAGCTGCCTATTAACATTTGGAATCATGCTGTAAAATTAATTAATGCTAATTCATGAGGACTTTTTGTCATGGATGGAATAAATGCAAGTAAGCGTATTTAGTTATAGTGTATGTAGTTTGAACTAAGACCAATTAAAGCATGTTTTACCTTTGTTAATATTACTTAATTGTACTGTTAACATTAAGTATATTTAATGCTTATGCAGTAAATACTTTTAGTTAAAGGAATCCTAGTGTAAAGCTTTATTTTTACTAATATAAAGTTAAGTAATTGACCCTTACCTCTCAATAAAATTAGTAGTCATGAAGACAATTCTAGCTTCTGAAGAAGCAACTCCATCCAGTGCATTAAGAAGTCCGCTAAACGTGAGCCTCCCCATGCCTTGGTAGGCCACTGGGTCTATGAACAGTAAGCAAAATGGAAAGGCATTACAAGTAAGACAGTACAGGGACATGGTGTTCATAGACAGCGTCTTAAAGTATGCAAATAAACTAACAATACCTGTACTTGACATATGATTTAAGCTTGATTACAAGTTGTAATGTTGAAATGATTTTTCTTTTCTATTTTGAGTCAATTTATCTTTTCAAAATAGACCTGACTGGCTTTAATGAAGATGCTGGCAGATCAGACATCCAGCCATACAAAAACAGGAATGTTTTTGTTATTTATAAAAATCATTGGCAGATATACTCTCAGTTGGCAGCAGCTCTCGGCTGACAAAGGCAGCGTCCACATCCTCCAGCAGAATGATGCTCTGCTGTGGAGCCACACTCAGCAGGTGATTCAGCCGGTCATCAGAAAGACTGCGGTCACTCAGACTCATCAAACAGATGCTGTAACCCAACTCGCCAGCGAGGGCCGTGCTGAAAAATCCAACCAAAACACACATATGCATGCTATATTATATCCATGCACACACTCATCTGTAAAATTATCTTTAATTAAGGTTAAATAAAATATTTAAGAAAAATACTGCACTCAGTCTTTATTTTAACATATTTAAAGGTTGTTGGGTAATTCTTTGGCTCTTCCATGATATCTTAAACCACAGTTGGATGATATGGTAAAGTATATTTTAATAATTGGACATTGTTTTATGTTCTTGTAGATGTCAGATAAATGTCACTGAACATAAACAAATGTAAAAATGATTCAACTATTCTTTTCAGAGGACACACTCTCGATTTAAAGTTTAGCAAACAAAACAAGCATGATATATATGTTGTGTCTAAGTACCATTGTAAGATCTTTACTCATCACTCTCTTAAAATACGCTGAGGTAACTTACAAAATGTTGCTTTTTACCAAGATAAAGTAACACACTAGTCTTACATGAAGCTGCTCTTTCCACAGCCTGGAGGTCCATATAATAAATATCCCCTTCTGTATGGGATTCCTACAAAAAATCAAATATTTATTGAGGACTCAAAGACTGAAACATACTAATATTCAGAGAGTGATTCAAGCTAATAGATGAAGTAACTGTTATGGCATACCTCTGTTAGTATACCACTTTGGATTACTAATAAATTCCTTTACATCATCCACAATCCTCTCAGCTATTCCATTCTCCAGGACGACAGAGGACAAAGGGCGCCGACGACGGGGGAAGCCAAAAGGCCTCCACTCTGCACCCATAGCAGTGTACATCACAGTGCGGCCTTCTTCCTGCTTCAGAGCCAGCTCTCGTGCTACAAACAACAAATCAATCGGTCTGGTTATTAAAAATAAAGACTTGATTCATGAAAGAGGTCAATATTAGCAGGTAAAGTAGAAATCATTGTATCAATACCTTTGATTCAATAACTTTATTTAAAGTCTGTATAAAATTGTGGCCCAGTGCTTGAAAAATAGAAAAAGGTTATTGCAGCCTATGGGTGTGTAGTGCTGATGCCTTCAATACTAATAATGATCCAAACAACACAATATTGTGTAGTGCTGTGGTTATGCAATAATATATTTCATCAAGTCATTTATTCCTAGCACATGAAGCAAATAAACTACATCTTAGATCTTCTGACTGACTGTCCCTACCTTCCTGCAGTATGTTGAAGAAGATTTGCCGGTCCCTGCCAAAGGCTGTAAAGGTGACAGATTCCCAAGGTGTTCCTGTGTGCAGATCCACCATCTGCTTCTCTCTGGTCCTCTCCACTCTTATCCATTTTCTGCCATACCTAATGGAAAAAATTGTCTATTTATTACATTATTCATGCATTCGTTTCATTTTCGAAACAGCCAGGACAGTTAATTCAGCAACATGAATCTGTCAATGTATATCGGTTACCACACAGATTCCCAACCCAGTCCTGGAGACCCCTGCCTTACACTGCTCCTAACCAAATCAGCTAATTAAGATTCCTTCCTGAGCTGTGTGTTAGAGCAGGGAAAATAGTAAAATGTACAGGACAGCGGGTACAACAGGACCAGAGTTGGGAGCCTAAATGGTAAAAGATGTAAGTTGCAAGCCAGATACAGATATTTTGTGTGTTTTAACTGCAGGAATTTGATTGCTTTAATTAACGTATTATACTCACGAGTGCCCTGAAATACTGTATATAAGATAAATATGGTAAATATTGTCAGGACAAACTTGATGACACCTCTGACGAATGTGATGCCTCACCAAATGATGTGATTTCCAGGACTTGGGTGGAAATCAAACTGTGTGTGGACCCGTCCACTCTCATGCTGCATGTATGAGGTCTCCACACTGAGATGCTGCGTATGCTTGGCATGTTTGGTAATCCAACTCAGCAACCAGTGGTAACTCTTATCTCTGCTGGGAACCTCAAGGGTGATCATGTAATGCCGCCTGAAGAAGATCATGCCAAACTGTGCCCCCTTTCTTGCAACTGCAAGTGCTGTGCCCACACCAACTAGTCCAAAACCAGCCCCAAAGTAGGGGTTGTCCTTCAAAGCTCCCAGAAATTCTGAAAAGGTCATTATTTGGCTGTGTAGAATTTCTCACTCAGGAATCAGGAGCAGTATTGCTTCTCTTCTCCACTGTGCATTCTGCAAAACATTGGGACCACAAACACACATTTATAATAGCTAACAAAATACTGAAAGTCTTGAGGGGGCTTCTCCTGCAATGTATCTAGGTTTAAATAAATTACACATGAAATAATCACTTACATTAATAAGATGGGCATATCACCGAATAGTTTGCACCTCACTGTTTACGACTGATATCCTCAGATTAATTTACGGTGGTTTTACATCCTCTGAATTATAGACACACAGCAAGTCCCTGTCGCACCAAACAAGCGCGTTCTCATTGGACAAATGCGGAGGACGGATCACATGGCGACTTCCATGACACTTCCGTTGTTCGGGAAAATATTTCCGCCTGAAACGTCTGTCACCAAAATAGTTCCATGGTGCATGTTATGTAGAAATTTTTTTTAAAGAGAACAAACAATCAGATGTCTTATATATATTTATATATAAACAGACCGATTCATCTTGTACATTAAGCCGTTGTGTAACAATTATACTCTTTTTAGTTTTTACAATACAGCAGAAAGTTAGTATGACGCTGCTCACGCGAGATTTTCATCAGTATCAGGTAAGTGTTTGTGTTAGCTACTACAAGTATGATCACAATATAACCAACATGGAATATTTATTTGTTTAATTACCCTTATCAAAGTATTTTCAATTAAAGTGCCCCGCTAATGTCCCCTTCTGAACGAGCTAATTAGGAGCTAGCTATCTTAGCTAACAGCATAAACTTTGCTAATGTTAGTCTCTAGAAAAATGCATTGTTTTCCGGAGTGAAAACGGCTGAAACCGTCAAGCAGTAGGTCTCAGTTCTGTTTCGATAGAAATGCACCATACTTTTGACAGGCCACTGAAATATAATAAAATTAAATGGGTTAAAATACAGTTATTTATCATATTCATTAGCTGACAAATATTTCAGTACAAACATGTATATCCCATAAAAAATCTACAAAATACAAAATATCTTTAAAAAAAATTCATGCGGATGTGTCCTAAAAACAAAAACAACAGTCAAAAACATAAAGCAGAATCTCACAGTCAACAGAAAGACATTTTGGGAATATTACGATTGAGAGAACTCAAGTTACTCAAAGTATGTGTGAAGAAAGACAGTGTTCATCTGTAACCACTTTATCCTTAGCAGGGAACACTGTGTGAGGTGGGAATACACCATGAATTCACACCATACACACACTTGCCACTTGAGTTTTAATTTAAAACCTCTTTCACTCCTGGCGTAGTAATTATGCTATAAAAATAGCATTTTAATCTATGACTAGGTTTAATACCTGTTGAAGGAAACCATACATCAGTTAGCCTTGCTGCTATAAATTACACTTCTTTGTCTTTTTATTTTGTTCTAAGGGAATGCAAACTTGTGCACTCAGTTGTAAAAGTAGTTAAAAACACCACAAGCTGAAAATGTTTTATTGCTTCTTTTAGTCCACTGAATTTAGATCCCAATGAAAGTAATCCCAACATCTTGTTTTCTCAAGCTAATGTTGTATTATCAGTCAAATGTAATTATTATTATATTTTTATGGCAGGTTTGCTCCATACAGCATGATGATATGGACCTTTTTGTTTCCCAGACACTGACTGATAGTTTAACACACTAATGGAGTGAGAAACAGCTTGAAGATTTCTCAGCTGGGGTTTCACAGCTGTAGCAAGATGGAAGAGCAAAAACTAGACAAGTGCAATGAAGAGCAGCTTTATAACAGTGTACAGAATGAGACTGGGACAGATACTTCGAACAGGGGTAAGAAACACATGAGGTCATTGTCCACAAGCCATCAAAAAGACCTAAACCTGTTTATTAGGTACAGCCAATGACCATATAGGTCCCTTCATAGGTATACATTTACTGACTGTAGCCCATCTGAAACTCTGTACAGTTTGCCTTTAATGAAAAGGGACAACCATGGACCAGTGGTGAAATTGTGTATAGCAACACATGGGCTACAGTCAGTAACCGAGTGCTTGCAAAAAAGACCTGCAGTACTACAAAGTTAGTCTTAGATGTTTATTGTACGACTTCTGCATTATTGAGACCGAAAAAAATATATATTTCCAAACATTACTTGTTCAGCAAAAAATTAAATGTTGCAGAAAAATTGTATATGTTAGTAAAGAAAGTATCATATTACGTAATAGACCACTTTTCCAACAACAAAAAAAAATAATGAAGGCTGTCAGGTTTTACCTACAAACACAGAAGCACGTGTGAGAGTCAGATTCCAGAAGAGCTGTGGCAGATTCTTCAAGATGCTCAGTAAAATCTTATCGAACAATCTCCTTATAAAACTGCACAAAGTGTACCTGAGACTACTGATGCATGTTTAAAAACCAAAGGCTCCTCACACCAAATACCCATTTTGCTTCATCATTGTTTGTTGCTCTTTAGTATCTTTTTATATAGAAACTTTTAATTAAATTTTTTCAAAGACTTCTTTGCATGTGCCTAATAGTTTTGCACAGTACTGTGTATGGAGAGTAGGTGTGCTTGATAAAATAGAGAGTAACTGTAGAAACAAGGTTTGTGTAGTTAACCAACTGATCAGATATATTTAAGAGATATTTGATTATTGAATTATTGAACTATGGAATTTAAATGTTTATTAATTGAATTATTATTGAATTATCTCTAATGCATCCATGTTTTTTTATTAGCTGGTAGCAAGGAGAAAGACACAAATGACACAATGTGCAGTAAGAACTCTCGCAAAAAGAGAACAATCCAAAAAAAAATTTCTCCAGCTTTGTCTCAGGAGGGGGAGGTTGATCCTGAGAGTCCACAGCGTAGAGTAAAAAAGCAGTGCAAAAGAGAAAAAGCATCAGTTCATAAGGGGAAAACATCCGTGGTGTCAGTCCAAGGTGAGCAATCCTTTGCACTCTCATTTAAAAAAAAAAGTACTGTGTTAGTTTCGCTTTAGACCACAGCACTGTTTTATTCCCAATACTGTTTTGGTCAGAAGCTGTTGATTAATTTTCTCTAACAGCAGCTCTGACAATAGTTTGGCTACAAGCCAAATTACAGGTCTATTTTAATGAACTCTTTCTACACTAGTATGTTCTAATAACAAATGACATAGGGACTTGTATAATGGACTCTCCACATGAATGAATTTAACAAATGTGTGTCATTGTTGATGGTGATGTTTTCTGTGAAGAGACATTTGCATTTTTGGAAGGAGTCTCCAGTGTTACCTCTTGGTAACATCAGAGGAAAAGTGGTTTCTTTAAATTTTCTGACATGGGAAAGTCTTCAGGACAAAGGGCTTTCTTGTTTCTCGGTAACATGACAAGCTGCATTTGTTTTATTAAGTTAAAGAGAGAGGGGGAAAAAGAGAGGCTGGTGAGGGAACAATTATTTATAGCTGCTATAATGCGAATGATAACAAGAACTGCGGTTCATATACATTCCACAACTTTAAATGTAACTATAAATGGATAAAATTTACAGCCTTATTCTTCAATGAACACAAAATTGTAATCGTTGGCAAATTGCTGTGTTTTAAAAGGAACAGAACACTTTGGGATGAGCTGTTATTGGAAAATCAAGTCCCCTTGCTTTACATTGTTGATTGTGTGAATTTGTTAGTTAATAATGCTTGTTAGCAATTGTATAAACTGTAATATACTCCTTATTAAAGCAGGTGGTGCAGTGTATCTTGGATATTCAAGTCTGTGTATTGCTGTTTTGTAGATCACGTGGCAGAGGGCACAGAGCACATGTTTCGCACTCACATATGTACAGAATGCCGGCGCTGCTTTAAGACGCGCTCTCACCTGATGGAGCACATGCGTCTCCATTTTCCTGACCCCAGTCTGCAGTGTCCCACCTGCAAGCACTACTTTACCAGCAAAAGCAAGCTGCGTATTCACATGCTGAGGGAGTCTGGTGAGAAGCTGCATCGCTGTCAGCTGTGTGAGTATGCTGCTGTGGAACGTAACACCCTGCACCGCCACATCACCAGCGTGCATGGCAATCAAGGACAAAAGGATGCTAACAAAGATCTCTACACATGCCCCACTTGCCAAAAGAGCTTTCACCAGAGTCGGGCATTAAAGAGTCATATGAAGTCCCATCATATCACACAGAATGGGCAGCCTCTGGCATGCTTCTACCAAGGTTGCTCCTTTCAATCCACAGATAAGAAGGTGCTTCAGAAGCATGCATTGGATGCACATGATATCAAGGCCATAGAGTGTCATCACCATGCCTGCTGTGCACTGTTCGGAAGCAAAAAAGATATGGAGGTTCATTTTCGCACACATCAAGCCTTTCACTGCACACAGTGTGACTTCTCATGTTCCAACAAGAGCCGTTTCCTGCAGCACAAAAGACAGGGCCATGCTGGAGAGGCACAGCTCAGGTGTAGCTTCTGTCCTTTCACCAGTTTCAATCCAGTGGAGTTTGACCAGCATGTAGGACACCTTCATGCCAATGAGAAAACACACAAGTGCCCAGAGTGCAACTTTATGACTGCTCACAAAAGAGTCCTTAAAAGACACATACTGGTGCATACTGGTAAGTTGATCTGTTGTATTCAGTGTTTTTAATTGCTGTATCATGTAGAAAAGCTTTTCTTAATCCTCATCCTGAAGTACCACTGTCCTAGGCATTCTAGCGTTTCTCCTCTTCAAACTCATGCAGTTCAATCCAGTTTAGGCCTGTTAGTTAGCTGAATGAGTTCATGTGTCTGAGGATTAGGGAAAACATTAAAATGTACAAGGCAGGGGTATTCAAGGACCAGAAATGGGAAACAAAGTATATTTAAGCGTAATGGCCATGCATTTCTTTATTCATTTTTTTCAGGTGAAAAGCCACACAAATGTTCACTGTGTGAATTTAGATGCCGGGATGAGACATATCTCTCGAAACACATGCTGACACACACTGAAGACAAGCAGCACATGTGTTCAGAATGTGGTTATGTTACCAAATGGAAGCACTACTTAAATGTCCACATGCGCAAACACACTGGTGATCTCAGGTGCATAGTGGCCTTGTTTGTTTGTTTGTTGTTCTTCCCAATGTGATTTCAAGAAAGTATATCCTAAACCTAAACATTTTCCCAATAGGCCTAAATTCCTGTCCAGCAATCATTATTTCCTGCACACTGCAGTAAGATACAAGTTTGATAGCTACTCTAGCCAGATTTTCAAAGATGGATGACAGGAAAATCTGTGTAGAAAGTATTCTTCCTGCAATACATTGTTTCTAATCCCTGTTTCTAATTTTTCACAGGTCATTTGTTATAAAGCACGTCATATGGTATTAAAATAAATAGTGACACTTGCAGTACAACATGATAATCAAGAACCTATTTACAGCTCATTATTAGAGCATTATGAGGCATTATTAGAGATTATAAAAGGCTTACAATGAATCATTACCAACTTACAAATAATTATGAGTATAGTTTTTTTTATTTACGAATATGGGCTTTATTGAAAGTGTTACCCTCTCTCTCAGGTACAGGTGTAACCAGTGCATGTATCGTTGTCATCGCATTGACCAGCTGAACAGCCACAAGCTCCGTCATCAAGCAAAAACCCTTATCTGTGAGGTATGCGCTTACTCCTGTAAGCGAAAGACTGAACTGCTCAAGCACATGCAGGTCAAACACACAATTGGTGAAGACCACCAGCTTCCTCTTTTCCAGTGCAAGTTCTGTACTTACACAACAAAATACCGGCAAGCTCTACACAACCATGAAAACTCCAAACACACTCGAACGAGGGAGTTTCGCTGTGCCCTCTGCTCCTACACCACGTTTAGCAATACTGCGCTCTTTCTGCACAAGCGGAAGGCTCATGGGTACGTTCCTGGGGATGTGAAGTGGTTGGAAACATATGCAGAGAAAGAGAGACAAAATAATTCTGTGGATGTGATTCAGAATTTTTACTCTGCAGCTGAAGAGTGTTCTGGAGGACAAGTGGATTCTTGTAGTGACTCAAAAAACAATAAGCAGGCAGAGTTGCAAAATATGACTAGTGATGTCAGTTCCCAAATTCCCAATAGCTGTGAAACAACAAATGGTTCAGAAAATGTAAGTACTGTAGAACACCAGGTCAGCTCTGATGCTAATGCATTGGGAGAGGAGATAAACAATGATACTGAAGATCAGCCAGTTATCCAATTAACCTTATTAACGAACACTGAAAATGTAGGACCTCTAGAAAACCAGGAAACCACACCCCCAAATATCCCAGCTGGTGACTCCCCAAGTTCTCACACCACATACGAAACCCCTCAGATCCCTAACGAACCTGTAAGTGCAGAGGAAGATAGTGCTGTTTCAGACTGCGAGGAAGGCAGTGTTATCGAAGAGCAAGCACTAAACCAAAGAAATGAGTTGTTGATTAAAGAATCCCAACCCTCAGCAGCCCAACAATCAATTTCCTCAGAGGCCCCCTTAGCTGATGCAGCATATTCAGAGACTCTGCTCCAAGTTATGAGGAGGCAGGACAAAGACCAAGCCAAAGCTCTGATTCTGGAGGGTCGAGTGCAGATGTTGGTAGTCCAGACACAGGACAACGTCTACCAGTGTGATCACTGCTCATATGTGACCCGTAAGCATGCAGCCTTAACACGCCACTGCAGATCATCCTGCCAGGTGATGAAAGCAGCACTTCAGTGCCAGGACTGCGGTTTACACTTCAAACAATTACGGTCCTTTAACACCCACCGTCTCAGAAAGTGCCATGCACTGCAAAAGAAGAAGAGAATGCTTTCCACTTCAAGAGAACTTGCACAGGAAAAGCATAAATCACATAATCAAAATGCTACTAGATGTCTGGTATCTGCTGTCACAGTGACCGATCCATGTGAGGAGAATGTGCAAGCATCCACAGCAAACAGAAGAGCAAAGACTGTCAATGAAGAAAACGCACACAATGATTCTTCTCTAACTGATTCCATGAGCTTGGCAATTCGTGAATCCTGTGATTACCAAGAAGAAGATGGTAAGTTCATCTGCTTAAAATGTTCATTTTCATGTAGCAGGAAAGCTGCGATTGCTCGCCATTGCACAGCCTGCTCCAGAAGCACACCTAAAAGAAAGCTGACTGTAAATGAAGCAGCCTCTGAAGCAGATGAAGAGCAAAGTGAGAGAGAAGGGGAGCTGGAACAACGAGATAGAGAAAACCAAGGAGACTTAGGAGAGAAAATGAAGACTACAAAACGATTTTCCTGTTCAAACTGTCCATTTGTTTGCCATCAGAGAAGAGCACTAACAAGCCATGAGAAACGGGGTTGTTTAAAGCCTGGGGAGATCCAGTGCCAGCAATGTTCATTTGTGGCCAGATCAGAGAAATCACTGAGTCAACACATCCTGATTCATGGTAAAGATAAGAGCCATAAACGTGGCAAACAAACTCAACTTTGTTGCAAGCTTTGCTGTTTCACTTGCAAACAGGAGCGCCGCATGAGTCAGCATGTTGCACTAAAGCATGAGGGTGTTCGGCCATTCTGCTGTCGCTTCTGTGATTTCAGCACAGCACGCCGTCACCGCCTGGACGCTCATGAATCCATGCACACGGGTATAGGCAGGCATCGATGTGAGCTGTGTAATCAGACTTTTGGAACCTCTTCCAAGCTCCGCCTGCATCACCAACGCATTCACGACAAGCAAGCCACCCACTTCTGCTCTCTGTGTGACTACAAAGGCTACAACCCGACTGACATCAGCCGCCACACCCTCAGCTGCCACACGGGTGTGCTTAGCCACAAATGCAGCCAGTGTGGTTACTGCTTCAGCTCTGATATTGCCTATAAACAGCACTGTAAGCGAACACACCAGACTGCCAACACCCACTGCTGCGCTCAGTGTAGTTTCAGCTGTGACAGTGATGCTGTTCTCAAAGCCCATTTGCAAAGTAAGCATCCTCAAAATGAGAGAGCCCCTTTACTAGAAACTGATTCTCACACTCAGCTTGACCCTGAAAAGTGCAGGAAGGCCTCCATCACCCAGCAATGCCCAGATTGCCCTTTTACAACAGCAAAGAAGCTGTCGCTCATCCAGCACATCTTGGATGAACATGAGAGCGGACATGATGAAGGAAAACTTCTCAAGTGTGATATCTGTGGCTTTTCTTGCCTCCATCAGTTGGTGTTTGACCAACACGTCCGGTCACATGGAGGGACCTGTCTTTACAAGTGCACTGAATGTGACTTCTCCACTCGGAACAGGCAGAAAATCACCTGGCACATTCGCATTCACACAGGAGAGAAACCATACCGCTGTGAAAAGTGCAGCTACACCTGTGCGGACCCTTCTCGTCTAAAGGTATGAAACACCTTTAGTGAGGTTACTGTTATTACACAGAAGAAATGAGCAGAACAGTTATCAAATTTAAATTCTGCTTTAGAGCAGCATTGCACAGAAAATCCTTGAGGAACTAACACATCTCTGTAGACTCTAATTAGAAAAGTAATTATTAATTTTCTGCTTTTGTTTTAGTATCACATGAGAATTCACCAGGATGAGCGCAAATATCTCTGTCCAGAATGTGGGTACAAATGCAAATGGGTTAACCAGTTGAAGTATCATATGACAAAACATTCAGGTATGTGTAATATCTTTCTATGGGATTACATTAATGATTAGTACGTGAAGTATTTGTAGTATGTATTGAATATGTTGATTACTCAATAAAACTTCTCATTACATGTTTTTAATCCTTCATGCTGTCAAAGGAGCCAAATCGTACGCATGTGAGGAATGCGATTACCGCACAAACCGTGCTGATGCGCTACGTGTCCATCGTGAGACCCGGCATCGAGACACGCGCTCCTTCATCTGTGAAAAGTGTGGCAAAGCTTTTAAAACACGCTTCCTACTCAAGACTCACCAGAAGAGGCACAGTGACGAGCGGCCCTATGTCTGCTCCAAGTGCCAGCGAGGCTTCCGCTGGCCAGCCGGACTCCGGCACCACTTCCTCAGCCACACCAACCAGCTGCCCTTCTGCTGTCTCTACTGCTCCTATCGCGCCAAGCAAAAGTTCCAGGTGATGAAGCATTTACGGAGGCACCATCCGGACAAGTCCATGCAGAGCGGTGTAGCTAAAGACCCTAACACCTCCAGTGTCCCACTGCAGAAGGCCCGGCTTGGGCCAAAGAATGAGGGACACACGGATAGTAAAAGTGTCATTGAGGGAGAGAAAGAAACAGACAAACATTAATCTTTGAGAGATGAAACAGGGAAATAACAGTTTTTTAATTTCTACAGTGACCCTGTACCTGTAGTATGAACATTACTTTCAGCCATGAACTCTATTTTCTAATATGGTTTGGAGGAACCTTGTGAACATCAAGTACAAGGCATAATACTGCTTTGTGCCATAAATAAACCTGATTCATATAAACAAAGTGAATGACTCTAAATGGAACGGGCTGAGGACTACATACAAAATATATCCCTGAAGCATTCATTCAGGGATTTGAAAGAAGAACAGAAAAAAAAAAAACACATGTGCCAAAAGTAGATAAAAAGGCATTATTAGAATTATAAAAAAGGCATTAAAGTCAGTGTTGATATAAAGTGTTGATATCATGAACTGTGAAAAATATAAAAATAAATACATGTTACAAAAGAACAATTGTATATATTATACCATTGTTAATTGTTAAAAAAAAAAACTATAAAAAGGACTATATTGTAACCTAAAATAATTGCATTTCACAGTACTAAGATGACTTTTCTTTAGATTTATGCATTTTTTATTATAGATTATTGCCTCATAGATATGTACTACTGTGCTTACTAGTTTGATTATTTATTTCAGAATTGTCTTTTTCTTAACTTCATTTTGACACAAAGCTAATTCCATAGGAACAGAGGTGTGCAAAATGACTGTGGTTCGGTTAACATTTAAACAGTTTAGCATGGATACACAAACTACTAAACAAGTTTTAAAAGGAAACATCATTAATTTGGTACATGTATATCATGGTAATTTGGTAATGTACCAAATTGTCTATAACTGCAGTATAGCTAATTTAAGAATGCACTTTTGCAAAGATTTAAGAATTTTGAATAATCCTAAACATAGTCCAAACAGGCCAACATATTCCTGTAGTTTATTCAATGAAATGGGTCCAGTGAGAACAATTTGGGTGGTAAAAATTGATGTGTGAGGGGTGGTTAAGGAAAGTAAGACATGCAAAAATAACTGAAAAAAGAATGAATAACTTGAGAAGGGCTAACATTACTAACCCAAGACGCCTACTTGTTTGCTGTTGCCTCTCAATTTCTGCCCAAAGGAACGTAATCAGATTTTGGAAATTAGAGTATGTTGTACCTCTACCTCTGTGCCATCACTTATATCTGTTTCTCTCTATGGCTCCTTTATTCTCCTCTCTACCCAGCAAAAACATGATCATGAAGGCCACTAATCACCCCCCGAATCTTTCTTGTGTACTTCCTGTGTAATTATTTCCTTGATGTCTTCCTTTTCATGCTAGACAAGATGGCATGTTTAGGCCTTGGCCATTATGACATTTTTATCTCTTGGATACTGCAGTATGTGAGACTAACATTCTTAACAGCATGAAAACAAAACAACAGCATGTATGGTTTTTTTTTTCTTCAAAAATTCCAGAGTTATACGTTTTTACATTTGAGAACACCTTTTATCAGTTGAGCATGAAGGCATGATAGATAGATTGAGAGATAGACAGACAGCAGAAAGAGAGAGAGACAGGTGTCAACATAAAGTCTCTTAGTAAGGTGCTGGGCCAATATAAGCATTCAGAACAGCATCAGTGCACACTGGCAGTAGTTTTATAAGTCTCTGGTCCTGTATTGGAGGGATGAACACTGATTTTCCAAATGATTTTCCCTCAGCTGGTGTTTTTGATGGTGGTTGAGAGCACTGTCTAACATGTCAGTCCAAAATCCCCCATAGTTGTTTAATTGGGTTGAGATCTGGTGATTGTGAAGGCCAATGCAGACCATTTACTAAGCCCTTGTGTCCTGTGGATGAGGATGGAGTCATCCTGGAAGAGACCACTCCCATCAGGATAGAAATGATCAGTCAGAAGAACATTGTATTGATTTGCAATGACTGCTCCCTCGAAGGGGACAAGTGGACAAAAAAAAACATGCCAGCAAAATGCTTCCAGCAGTATAACTGAGGCACTGGTGTATATAAATACATGGCATATTTTAGTCTTTACTTCAAGACAAGTTCAATAAAGCTTGACTGCTAAATACAACAGCTTCTTTGGTGTTTTTATATTTGCTTTATGTGCAGAGCAGCTACAAATGGCAAAAATGGTAATGTAGTATGATTTGTAAAATATGATGTGTGTACATGCAACAACACATTTTTTAGTAAAGACAGCCTTCCGGTGGGTGCATGTATATCCCAATGCGTCTCTAGGATGCTCCTTTTCATACTTTATGTTCCTGGAAGACAGTCTAAGATGCCTTTTTAATTGTAATATGCACAAACAAAGATGATGGGCAAATGCTAGTGCCATCTTTTGATAAAAGATGGATATGACGATACCCTGAAAAAGAAACAAGGAAAATCACTTCATTTCCTTGATGCACTTAATTTCCTATTTAATAATTTGTGGCACATTCAGCACTTTATTATTTTGAGTGGAATTATTATAACATGAATGTCTGACCTGGTTGAATGCAGAAGAAAGGGAGTGTGTATTGCCCTATAAAATCATTCTTTGATGTCTTATCATAGTCTTCCACAACATAGCGTACTATTGCCAGCTCGGGCGTATGGACCACAAACTGTAATGTTTCATTCCAGTATGGGTTGAATCCTGTGCAAATGAGAGACACCGGAGGAAATCAATCACAATCTCCGAGAGTCAAATCTAATCAAAAAGTTAACAAAATTGCAAGAAAGAATTTACAAACAATAACAAACAAAACACAGCTATTTCCCTTATGCAGTTAATTTAATGTTGTCCAGATGACATGACATCATCTTTCCACCCTTACCGTTGTTCTCAATGTGTTTGGTCTCCTGCTGGGTCTGGTCGAGAGGTACACCATAGATCTCCACCCTTACCAAAGGGTCTACGATAGACCACTCTTTTTTGCTTACTTTAGGAAGTTGTTGGCCGCTTATTATCTAAAAGCAATGCATAGATTTTTTTCAAATACTTAACATTTCCAGTCAATAACATCTTCAAATTAAGCTCAGATTTTAACATATTAACATTAGTAGATTAGTAAATGTTTCAATGCCTGGATAGTGAGGCTGAGAGGACAGTAATCCTTCCGGTCGTCAGGCCTCTCTGGGTCGAAACATGGTTCACTGTTGCACAAGATCTCAGGTTTCAAAACATATCCACAGCGGTCATTCTGACTGAAGAGCCCATCATTAAGATCCATCTCCACTCCTGCTGTCTGGACATTCAGGGCCACTGTGGATTAGACACATCACAGTTTAATGCAGAATGTGGTGCTATTTATATGTGTACAATTCAATGGTGACCACTAGAATTATCTACACATTAAAATCACATATTTTTAGTTTACTTCAACAGAGCTTAATACACACTTGATTAAAGTTCAAATAGATTAAGTTAAATTAGCATCTCTGACAATAGTGCTGGCTGCAGGACAAATCACAGGTTTACAGTAAAGTGCAAGTTCTAATACGTTATTGTTTCTGTAGTCACAACTTACATAGTGACTTGTATAACGAACGCTACACATAAATCAACTAAAAAAAAAAAAACAGGCAAATGCTGATATGGCTAAATTTTCAGTAAGGAGTTGTTAATTTAGCATCTTTGGAAGGAGTCTCCAGTGTCAATGCTTTGTACCAGTCAAAGCTGTTCCATTAAGTTTTCCAACATGGGAAAGTCTTTAGGATGGCGGTAACATGACAAGCTGAATTTAACATCATTAACTTCGAGAGAGGAAGGAGAGAGGTTGGCGTAGCACAAACTGTTTATAATGTAGATGTTATAATGTAAATGATAGGAAGTGACTTATTTCGCAAACGTTCCACAACATTAAAACTATAATGTATAATATGTATAATAGTATAACTATAAAGATAAAAATGTCATTCTTTAAGGAATGAAAAAAATTGTTAGTGTTGCCAAATAGTCACAACACTATATTGACTACAGTGGTATAAGAGGAATAACACATTTCAGGATGTTACTGGAAAATAATCAACTTCATCACACCACTATGTCACTGATTATTCCTCTACAGCAGCACACCCTGACATGTTTTATTTCGAACTTGGCTGAATTATTGTTAAAGGTAGTCCAGTGTGTATTGGTTTTAGAAAGAGGTCATACCAATTTGGCATCCCACATTCCACATTTCATGGGGGCAATAATTTGAAGAGTCTGTCCTCAGGCCACTAGGATACACTCTGCTTAGATGCCTTCTGTTATGTTGAATAAAGTCAGCTCCTGGTGCAATAGACAGAAGTGATCACATGGTTTGTGGACAATTTGCTATCTTAGAATCATTTGTTCATTATTGTGTTATACAGATTAATGACATTGATAAATCATAAAAAGGCAAAGTAAAAGACAAATTCCGAGCTTTGGAATAATGCTTTAATGAATTGTCCTTATACTAAAAAAGAACAGAAAACCTGTTTCTTTGAAAATGATTTATAATGAAAGTCTAAGCTGATGCAATTCACCAACAAACAACCAAAATGCATGACTACATAACATGAGTTCAAAGCTTCAATTACATTCTAGAGCAAAAAAATCTCTGATGGTCTAAAACCAGATTTAATATTTATTCAGTACATCAGAGTTTTGCAACTCCTGGTTCATTCTTGTTCCTGCACAAACAAAACTTTGTTATTGTTTATAATTTAAAAGCACACTCTATATTTTAGTATAATAATGTAGATAATGTAGCAGTGACATTTTATGCATTTTTACAATTTATGAGCCTACCAGCTTCTTTGATAAGTTTGCGGGCCTTGGACTCAGAGAAGGAGGACATCTCGTAAGGCTTGCTGTAGGCACGCGAGTGCTCAAAGCTGTTGAACTTAACATTCTTGCAGTATATGACAAGGTCTGAAAGCTCCTTGGATAGAGTTTCCTTTGATTTCTGATCAACAACACACAACATTTCCACATTAAACATCAATGCAGCGGTGGCTCAGTATTTAGTGTTCTGTGCTAGTGAGCAGAATGTTGTTAGTTTGGATTCCAGACTGTCAGAAACATCAACTACTCCTCAGCTCTGTGCTTGCATTGTATACTGTCGCATTTTTGGATGCAAATATCCTAATAAATCATCATAAATATTATCTGGGGTTTGATACTCTTTCAGGCACAGATCAATAATTTAAACCATGAATTTCTTCCTGAAATATATCTACAGAGAATAAACCTTCCAGTTCAAATTTATGGGGAATTAGATTACAATGGTTCAAAGTCAAAACTAATTTCTTGGACCAAAGTATAAATGGACTCTTTAATAGTTTGATAATCTAAACAGTAATCTTCTGGTTGGTATATTCATTACTTTTCAGTAACCACTTTATCCTGGTCAGGGTCCTGGTGGATCTGGAGCCTATTCTAGGAACACCAGTTCATCGCAGGGCAGTATGCACACTCATTCACCACTAGGGGCAATTTAGAAATGCCAATCCACCTACTACCATGTTTTTGGGAGTGAGGAGAAAACCCATGTGGACATCAGGAGCACATGCAAAACTCCACACAGAGAGTAACTGGGGTCCAGGTGCTATGAGATGGCCACTGTATGACAGTTCAATGTACAACTATTGTACAGCTGCATCCTCAATCTGTACCATGGAGGACTATGCATTCATCTCCCCCTCTACCCCATATAATGCTGAACTGTTTAATATTTAAAACTTTAATATTTAAAATTTTAAACATGCAACCAGTGTGGATGGGTGCGTAGCTGAGAGATAGGGAAAATGCAAAACCTTTATCTTTTTACCCTCCCTGTATGTATAAGATTCACTGTAATATCCAAATAAAGTATGAACAAACCAACAAACCTCACAGTGACAATGTGCAGATTTACCTACCCTGCTCTCTGTGGCCTGATTGTCCATGTCCACAGCCTTATCTTCATCACTCAAATCACTGCTTTCTAGATTGTTGACATCTGAGCACTCCTCCAGTTCTCCAATCTTCTTTCCTTTCAACAGGATTTTCCCCTTAAGTTCCTGAAAACATTTGTATGATAACAGTTATTTTTGAAGAATCTGCTTGTTGTTAAATAATGCTAGGACATTATCAAAGCACATATTTATTTATTTAAAAGTTCTGACTGGAAAGATTTCTATGCCTGGCCTCTCATATGTGTAACTGCTCCCTAAGTCAAAGTCTTTAAATTGTTAATGCTATGATACATTAGAACATTAAACATGCTTTTTTCCCCCATTTTCAATACAAAGCTCTGGTGATCGGCTGATACCTGATACTGATATGATAATCGCTGCAAACTTCTGTTGTCAAGTTATACAACCTCATAGGTGTGATAGCACTGTGCTTTAGGACAATTTGTACCTTGTGTTCATAAAATCTGTTTCATGTTATTTAACATAACATGTCACATCCGCCCCAATGTCATATCAACCTCAATATTTATACTTTATACCAGATCAGTGAATCACTACTGAAAGTTATGTCACCAATGTTGGGATGAAGCTTACATCAGATGTCCAACAGTAAGTAATAAAAAAATCACCCCTAGGCAACAAAAGATGTTGAACCCTAGCTCACCTCTGGTGATGGCAGCACACTGGGCACCTTTCCATTTATTGTAGTCTTCAGCAGCATGTCACCAAGGATATTCTTTAAGAGCTCAGCCATGACTGTCTGTTGTTCAATGCTGCAGTGGTTTTCAATTGTCAAAATGAGTGGGTAATCTGATACCTAAAATTCAGTGGTGGATTGAAAAAATTACTCATTAATCTAGCTAAGTGCCAGAGCATATTCTTGGTTTGACTGAATTCATCACCAAATCACCTCAAAGGCATATTTCGCCACTTTGGAGATAGCATCTTTAAACAGAATCTTGGATGTGAAAGTGTGTCCATGGTAAACAATGGGTTCTCCATTTGGGCCATCCCAGCAGTCCACCTCCACACAGCGACAGCCTCGTTTCAAAGCCCTATAAACAGAAAACCAGCTCTTCAAAACAGGACTGGTACCGTTGACTGGGTTTAATTTAAAACATTTATATTTTGCTATACATTCACTGGCTACTATAACAGGAACACCTGTACACCTGCTCATTCATGCAATTAGCCAATCATGTGGCAACAGCACAAAACAAAAAAACATCCAGTGAAAGGCTGTTCTGTGGGCAGAAACACCTTGTTGAAGAGAGAGGTCAGAGGAGAATGGGCAGACCGGTACGAGCTGACAGGAAGGTTACAGTAATTCAAATGACCACTCTATGCAACAGTGGTGAGCAGAAAAGCATCTCAGAATGCTGGGCCAAAACATGGGNGCTTTGGCAAACCTATGCCCAATATAGCCAAGGTCAAAGTCACTGAGATCACATTTGTCCCCATCTGATGTTTGATGTGAACATTAACTGGAGCTCTTAACCTGTATCTGCATGATTATGCATTGTGCTGCTGCCACGTGATTGACAGACTGTATAATTGCACAAATGAGCAGGAGTACAGGTGTTCCTCTTAAAGTGGCCAGTCAGTCTGTATAAAAGTATAGTGTGTCATTTATAAATGTTCTAAGCAATACATTTACACTAACTATTGATATTTTTCCCCCAGAACTATTTAAACATAATCAGCACGCAATAGTCCACTGTAAGTGAATAAAGGTGTGTTTTTACTTAATGTATGCTTCCACACTGCTCCTCCCTTTCAGCTGGTCATCTAAAAGGTATGTGTTGTGTGAGGAGGAGATGAAGTAATGACTGAGAGGCTGTGTCATATCCTGATAGAGATGCTGGTGTTCTGAGTTGAAGATGGAGCCTTCAGCTGAGATCAGGTACATCAGAAATCCATCAACTGACATGACATTGTGGATTTTAGCTGTTCAGAAAAACAGTGCATAGATGTTCATGAAGGCCAATAAAATCAATAAAGCACTTCAGCTAAATACATTATAAAGTGTTCTGGTTTAATGGAACAGGAAACAATACTGCCGTTTACTCTAAGCTCTCACATTAGGAAGTACATAGCATTATAAAGTATACAGACTTCAGAAATAATGCAAATGAATTCATGCAAAGTGGTTTCTAGTTGTTTTTTTAATTCACAATATTTTCCTTTTTTACATCACTGTAGCAAGTCATGGGAAGATTAAAGCTGAGATGCTCTTGGTTGATAGTACCAGTATCTGAGGGTTCATACTGGCGGATCAACTCAAGCGCATGTTCATGACTCCTCTCGCCTTCCAGCTGCTCCTCTCTCAGGAATTCCTCCAGGTCACAGTGGGAAAGCACCTGTCCATTACTGGAGTACTCCTGGAATAATTCTATAATTTCCTTCCTCTGTGTAAGCATCTTATAGAACTGTAAAAATTCCTCTGCATCCAGAGTGCCTGTCTGGCTCATATCAGACATCTATGTCAAGAGGAGTAAAGGAAAAAAAAAACACAAATACAGAAAAAAATCATCTCAATTATGTTATAATAACCTTGCAGTTTTCTGTAAACATTTGTTAGGTAGATGGTAAATGAGTAGATTCTGCCAGTGATGTCCCAAGTGTATTAAGGAATGGGGACTGTTGTTAAAGGACAATAATATATGACAAGTGTATTAATATAAACCTGTGATTTTAATTACAGTTGGCACTTTCTTCTGAGCTGCTGTAATAGAAAATTAATCAACACCTATCCGCCAATCAGCATCAAGAATTCAAAGCACTGTGGTATAAATTAAGTATTTCAATCTGTATTAATGTTCAGTAGTCAGTGACCTATTAATATTATAGAGGATAATACTGTTTCTTGTGTTTAGCAAAATAGAAATAGATTTTAAGCATGCCATATCTCCTCACCGTGAAAAGAGTGTTTGCATGGAGCTCGTTCATTGCTATGTTCATAAGGTTTAGCAGCCTTTGAACCTCCTTAAAGCTTATCCTTCCATCTTTGTTTTTGTCTGCTGTCATAAACAAGTCAGAGACCCATCTGAGTAGAGAGACTGTTCAAGGAAAATCTGTCTGGTGATATTCATATTCAAATCAATCTTGGAATTTTTAAACAGTCAAAATTACTCTGCCTCTGCTGAACATATCCAAAAAAGATGAGAATCAGATGTACATTAAAAGGATACTGGTCAAGTTTTTCACACTCATCCATGCTTTGCAGGTTCTCTATTAGCATCCGCATGCCCTGAATCCAAGCCTGAGCCTCCTCAGCTGATGAGGCCACAAGGTCCAGGTTCCCACGGCGGCCACGAAACACCAGTGTGAAACAGCATTCTGGAGGGAATTCATCTGGCATACTGAGGAACACTTCAGACTGATGGCCCTCTCGCACTTCCTCCACATCACCTACAGAGACTGGGGGAATAGCACATTTACGTTTACTCATTTGGCTGAGTAAACTGAACTGATCAGATGAAGGTTATTTCTCAAGGATCCAATAGAGCCAGCTTGGCAGAACTCACAACCTACTGATCAGTAACCCAAAGCCTTAACCACACAACCACCTTCCTGAGCCAACTTCCACTGCTTATAGCTGCATGTATAGCTGCAGCAATAAACCATACATTATTGTACTGTGGTAGGTGTGAGAAAGTTCACAGTAAAATCAGACAGTGCTAACTTACAGTCTCCAATTTACATGACAAATTCTTGTAACCAGAGATTAAATTAAGATTTGAGGGTGGGGGCAGGGGTTTCCTCTTTAACTGCCAACAATATGGGAACAACGCTGTCTAATTTCAGTTTTATTAAATGCAGTTCTCAAAAATGGTTTAAGGAAATGTGACTTGCCCCTAAGGACTTAATTAAACTATAATAAAGTGTTAGAACTTTCTGTTTTCCTTGTTTGACAGATCTGACATCGAGGTGTAAAGCCTTTAGCGAACAGTAAAGCCTTTAGCAAAAAGAAAAATTTTGCTTTAATAATAAATGCACAGTGCATACTCAGCAGTTACTAATGGCTTTGACAAATGTTACATTTTACAACTGTGAAATAAAATCATTTCACAGTAATGCTTTACATTACATTCCCTCAACGAAGATTACTCACTACATTGATTAACATCAACAAACTGTGAACTTCAGCATTAATAAACTGTAAACATTGATAAAGTAACATATGCTAAGTTAACATATGCTACCTGATATTTGTCCAAATGTCAACTACATACATCTTCTTTAGTCAATATTTTTTCTATTCATGACTTAAAAATAAGTCCAAAACATTAATATAAATTAAATGATAGCATGTTACTAAATGTTAATAATCAATTGAATTTGGGGGTCTATTGGCACCTACCCATCATTCATTATTATCACCATTTATTATGCCATGCTATGATTTACATTTGTATCATATTAACACAACAAAGCTAAAGTTCACATATAAAATGTTTAGCGCAGCTTACACCACCACATTTGATGGTTATGTAATGTGCAATGTTGTAATTTGCATAATGTGAAAAATAGTTGTACAATGTAGGTTGTAAAAAAAAAAAACATTGAAAGGAATACTTTTTGTTACTCTTATATAATTATTATATATTTTTATTTTGATTATATGTAATACATACCCACAGTAATCTACATTAGTCCCTATGAATCCAGCAATAAGCCATGATGGTTTTCAGCACGCATACTAACAATAACATTCCTTGATGAAATTTGGCATGTTCTATGATTACCTACAGGTTGAATAAGAGTTTATAGCCCAGCTGGATTTGTACATGACAGTCTTGCTGTCGTCCTGCAGTTTGTAGTGGCGGTATCCTTTCCACATGCGAGACTTTGCTTTTCTCAGGATACTTCCAGCCTTCATGACGTCAAAATTGGCATTACTCTCAACACCTGAAAGAGTATGGAATAAATGTCCATAAAGCATATTTGACCCTTCACATTACTATATAATTGGATCAATAATGCCAAAAGGGAGAGATAATGAATGGGATGGCCTTTGGTGGGACAAACTTACAGACTTTCGGTGGACATTCCATTTCCCAAATATGAAGTATCTGTGGGCATTAACACACATCATCAATTTTCATATTTATAATGCAACTTCTGGGTCACACTGGTAATGCAAACTTAAATTGGCAGGAGGACACAATCACAGATTTAGCCTATCTTGTCAAAGCATTGACAAGACTTGTCAAAGCATTTTCAAGGATACAGGAATTAATCCTTATTTATTTATTAATCTATATTCAGTTTATCTACACCCTCAGACTGACTACCTAGCACAGAAGCATTCATAGACATGAAGAATTCATGGAGAATGAGCATACACCATACTCATTACAAAGAGTATGGTGTATGTTTACACCCTGGAGTCCTATTATTTTTCTTGTGATCTGTTTCTTATTTAACCAATTGAGTGTTTCAGTATGTTACTTAAAAAGAAATATTATGAGTGTTCTATCTGAATTTGTCTAGATTTAAAAAAAGAAACCAATAGAAGGGCACATGTAGCTAGCATTGCAAGCATAAGAGTGCAGAGTCATAGGATCAGACTAAATTTGTCTCTGAAACAGAGAAACAAGTAAACCATATGCAGAAACCTAACTTTCCAATGTGACCCAAGTATTCCAAACCAAGGCTGAATGCTAGTGTGCTGTGTCTACAGTAGAGTATGTCATCACCTAGTGTACCAATGTACATTTCCCCTGTTCACCTAATGACTTGCATCCCATCTGCATCCCAGCTGTGGGACTGAGAATGACTTTGTTTGAACACAAATTGTTTTCAAAACCTTAAAAGACAGACAGAAAGCTATGGCTGATTTTTGTATCCTTACAAATGGAAGTGAAAGACAAACAGCTAAAAGGAAAAATAGCAAAAGTACTCACCCAGTGGGAAAGAACCCTCTTGATGCAGTTATGCGTTGGAGAGAAAAAGAAAGCCAAATTTGTGTTGGAGCCAAAAAACAAAAAACAAAAACTAAACAAGGAGAGCCTGTATGAGGTCTGAGTGCACACACAACACACACCCATACGCAGAAGGCTGAGAGTGCTAAATGTGCTCAGTGACGCTTTCCTCTCTCTGCAGTCTGGCTTCATCCTTTCATCCCCCTCCTTTTCCTTCACACTCCATCCTCACCACTCCCACTTTCCTTTTTTCACTCATCACTGAGTCAGCAGCTTTTCCTCCTGTAATTATGCATGGATTACTACCATGTTAATAACCATAGCTTTTTAAATTATAGTATACCTAGCTTTTGTCTTAATGATGCACCTTTCAATACATATAATTTAATCCTGGTTGTTTACATTTGTTTAGGAGGGGGACTCCACTGACATCTAGTGTGTTAAGAGTTATAGTCATGCCCTGGAGGAGCAATGCAATCCATCAGCATACATAAAAAATCAAAGTTAGCCTGGGATCAGGTGGAGAACAAAGGCTTTTCATACTTATCTGTAATCTTTTTGACCAACCAACCAAACGTTCCAACCTGTTCTCACACTTTAACTATTCAGGGGACACAAAAATGCAGGACAAAGAGATAAAACCAAGGGCTGAGGACAAGCATGTACAGCATACATATATCTCATATGTATTTTCATAAAACATCTTTCTTATCTAGAATCTCTTTACATTAACTGTAAACTGTTTCATGCCAGATCAATGGAAACAGCTGGTGGACCAGATAGAAGTGAAAATGGAGTTTCCCACATTACTCTGGGAAACTTAACAGTGCAAACCCAGAGAAGAAAAGGTCCAAGTGCAGATAACATGTCAGTTGTGCCAGAGAATGAACTACTGCTGGACCATTGCAACACCAAATAGTTCTCTGACATTTTATTAACTTTGTCTATGTATACAGATTTAAAGTTAGACCATTACAACAGTGAAGCCATTGAAAAGCTACACACTGCTTGAGTGTCTGCTCTGTTCTTTCATGCTTCATATCCTCTATAACCATCCCAGTCACTAAAATTAGGAGAACTACAGGCAAAAACTGTCAAACTGTCCTGAATGTAGTCATAAATGTCTTGCTGGATTTCCTTCAGCCTACTTGTGTCTCAGTGATGCAGTCAATAATGAACTTAATGCTTTAGCATCTTAACATTCTACATTAACTAACTACTTTAACTAATGTAGAAACCTACATTAGACTTCAAACTTACAGGGCTGCCGCAGGTGAAATGCTCCCTGCTGGCTTTGCTACATCAGATCAGTTGATGGAGCTTAAATTTCCTAATAGACAGGAAACAGGTGGTGTGTCTAAGAAAACACATAAGACACATGGCTATGTGCTTGCCCCATCTCTTCAGTAGACTGAAGGTCATCACAACTATATGCATAAACACCCACCAGATCTGTGAGAGCTATGGCCACTATTAATCAAAGCTGAAACATTACAATTTGGCTAGCACCCACCATTGTTCTGGCCACTTTGCACAAAATTAACAATCTGTATCTAAAGGTATTGTTGTATTATTGTACATATGTCCATATTCCATTGTTCTGTAATGTATATACTGCAATATATCTTTGTACAAATTCATTATCTCCTTTTATGCTCTACACTTTCAGAAAAAAAAAAACCAGAAAAAAAAAGTTCCTTGTGGGTCCTTTGGATGATTAACAGTTATAGCTATTTGGATTTATTACACAATATTTTAGAGTGACAGCTTTTTTTCCTGAGCGTATTATACCTTTCCCATCTGGGGTGAATGATCCCGCTTTGTGGCCAGTCTTACTAGGATTCACCGCGAGCTCTGGATCCACTGTGACCCTGATCAGGATAAAGCAACTAAACCTCTATTCTATCACTTTCTGTTTTCTGTATTTCTCAAATAGTCTAGTGCTTGTTAATTTATTCACTATGTTGTCAACCAGTGTAAACGGGGCTTTGGTTATTTAGATTGTAGGATAGAGCAGTGGAAAAACACATTTTGGATGTACTTTAACTGGCCTTGATTAGACTCTAGACAAAAACCCTGATATGGTGAAAGGACTGAAGTGCTATATAGGGTTTTTGTGTTGTTGTTTTTTTAATCCAGGAACCTGAGGATATTGCAGTGGGCTTGTTAATTTATTTTATATGTCTACTTTATGAAAGTAAATTTAGTGCTGTTAATTAGCGAATTGGTTAAGTCAGGTGTATTGGGAACAGGGAAAACACTAAAATGTGCAGGGCAGGGGCTCTCCAGGGCCACAGTTGGGTACCTGTGAGCTAAGCTATTACTCCAGAATGGCAAAAACGACGAAAGGAAAATCCAGTGTAGTGCAATGAACCTGTGGTCATACGATACTTTCCTTATGTGAAATCTCGCGTGGTTAGGGGCACGTTTTCTCGCCGCCTATTTCCGGTGTGAATTTTCACATTCCCGCCATTACTCCAACAACAACATAACACTGGGCCGCCGCATGCCGGCAAAATTTAGTCCACGGCACATAGTTAGACCATTTGGGAAAGTTACTTGGGCTTATTTTTTTTCAAGAGTTTTCTCTGAGCTTTTTTTAAGCCTGGAAGAAGGTATGTAATTATTTTTATGCCAAGGAACCGGCACAATTTTCCCACTCAAATTACTAGCAAGCAAATGAAGCACCAATGAACCACTTAGCTCGAAGCTAACTTCTGTGTCTTCTCTATGGACTTAGCTAGGGCGCTAACGCTAACTGCTAGCAGCTAGGCACTCATCCGGGATTTAAGTTCTGTTTCTGAAACGCTCACTTCTGAGTGAATTTCTTTAGCTGGGATGTGTTTATTGTGTGAATGTGATGTGGATATTAATAAATTCCGTTGAACGCAACGCAGATAATTTCTCATTGGTTGGTTGGCAGGCGTTTGCTTTTTCTTAAAAATATATATTCTTCATAGCAAAATATTCTTCGAAGCCTGTATGCTTCATAGCAAGACATTAACTGCTTTTTTAGTTAGTTGTCGAGATAAGTCTTTCTCTTGTATGTTTTTGGAGCAAAAATTATTTTGAAATGGGGAAACCTAAAAGAAACACTGTTTACCTCAGTTTCATACTAAGAAGCGCGTAAGTTACTCGGTCTCTCTGTTGTTTTATAACGTCACTTTAAAGTCGCCTTTTTTTTTATAGTTTTATTTGAAGGAGCAGTTTCATGTATACACGAAAGTCAGGTGAGTGTAACAGCTGTATAAGGTTCATAGCTCAGTAAATTAAAGCAGCGCAATGTTATTTGAGTCTCAGTTGCAGTTCAGACTCCCCAAAACACCCATCTTGTGACAGCCTAGCAACTTAATGTTGACTGGTTTTTATTTATTTAGTTTTTATTTGATGTAAATGACCGCTTTTCTGTTGAGGGTTTGCGACAGTATTGAAATGTTTGTCCACATCACATCACTTCAGCCCGAGTTTTTAGTGCAGTTACTAGGCACATTTGCTCAAATTCCGTCGTGTGAATATTTCATCACTGGACTTTGACGTTTGTAACTAAAAGCCGTTTTTTCTCTCCATCGTTAAGGCTTTTTTTCTCTTCCTCCCCCCGTGAGGGACACTGAACTCATCTGGACTTCATCCTCAGAGCCGTTTCAGCGCCCCGTCCACTCGCCGCACTGATGGCCGTCGCATTGCCGAAGCTGAGCAGTGGTGGCGCTGTCCGCATCCGCTTCACCAGCCTGGACGTGGGCACGACCAAATGGAGAGAGGGAGTATTTGAGGTCCACGAGAGAGACAACAAAAGCAATCTGGTGTTGAAATTTAACAGTGGCGGAGCACCAAAATATTTCCAGGTACAAATCTGGGATTGTACTTCGGTCTAAGAGGACCGTCAATTTTACTACGCTGACCTGTTTATTACTGTTTTTTTTACAGTTGAACCACAATGTGAAGAACGTTGTTTTGGGGCCCATACACAGCCAAAACCGCTTGTCGCTGACACTGAAGGACTCGAATGTTGTCATTTTGGAAAGATTGCCCATCACAGTTGCAAAAAAATTGAAGGAATATCTGGAAATGATTAAACAAGGAAAACCAACAGGTGCAAACATTTATTTACTTTTTTTTGCTTTCCAGTTGTAGATGCTGTTAAAAAAATAAGTGAATTTTATCAATTTAATTTATTTATTCATTTAGCTTATAAAACAAATCAGGGAAGTGCCAGTTTTGGATTAGTTCTTGGGAACCGAACAACACAGAACGACCCAGGTTTATCTTCATCAGAAAAGCAGGTAGTGCTTCTTTACTGACTGTTTTTGAAGGCAATACATGCCTATTTCTACCTGCTGGTTTATCTTTCTTCTTGTTTTTTTTTTTCTTCCCTTCTTTGTAATGTCAAGATAACCCCACGCAGATCAAGTTTGGACAACAGAGAAGAGAGCACGCCACGAAAGCCTCTTGGGAGTCCCAGCAGAGTCACGTCAACACCTGTACGCAGTGGACTATCAGAAAACAGGTTTGTAGTGCTCCCTAGTGTGATGTCAAAAGTAGGTGACAAGTGTTTGTATGGTGCAAGTGTGTGCAGAAATAAACAGGAGGCTGCTGACGGGCTCCCAGCCTATCTTTGTACAGAGCAAATGTATGCGGCCATTCTGAAGTGAAAACTGACCATACCAAATGTTCTTTTGTTTACATGACTGTTTATTTATTTCTTAGTTTAATTTTTGTAGATTCTTCCCCATTTTTTCAATAAGATTGTTCAGTCTTGGCCAATTTGCGCACTCTAGGCAGTTCTCCATTCAATTTTATTTGTATAGTGCAGTCAACAGTGGACATGGTCACAAAGCAGCTTTTCAGAAATATATAAATTCAGGATAAACATTTTAAATTTAGGAATTTATCCCTAATCAGCTGTCCCCTACCATACGAAAGCTACCAGGTAGGGAGGGTGAGGGCTAACGTGTGCTTCCTTAGAGACACATGAAGCCATCGATGTTGCGTTACAGGGCAGTGTAACATACTTGGAGGAAAGTTCTATCTGCCTTCCTTAGCATGCAGTTGTATGCAAAAGTATGGGCACCCCTGGCCAAATTACATATTTTATTGTTTTTTGAAGTAAACACACCCATTGCAGCAAATAATAATAATAAAAACTTTTTGTGCACATGTTAATGCACAAGTACTTTATTTGATGAACTTAAAAATAGGGGGGGGAAATGAAATAGTAATTGTGGCCTGTGCAAAGGACATCCTTCTAGTTGTAAAGTCTCTGAACTTGTTAGCCCTAAAATGACTTGTTAAGCAGGTCAAGAATTGTCATTAGGATTAACAGTTTCAGAGCGTAATAAATTCTCAGACTCTTCAAATCTTGTGCTAACGCTCAACAACCATGGGCTTCTTTAAGCAGCTGACTGAGGATCTGAAAATGAAGCTATTTGATGCCTACAAGGCAGGGGAAGGCTATACAAGATATCAAACTGCTTCCAGCTCACAATTTCCACTGTGCAAAATATCATTAAGAAATAGCCGAGGTAAGGTCTGCAAGACAGAGAAAACTCTCAGCTAGAACTGCCTGTAAGCTGGCCAGATAGGCGAAGCAAAGTCCCCATAGAGCATGAAGGACCTACAGGAAGATTGAGCTGACACAGGAGTGGTGGTGCACTGTTCTACTCTGCAGTGTTGCTTGCACAAACATGATCTGAATCCAAGTCATCAGAAGGAAACTTTACTTTTGTGATAGAGGTCACAGGTAATCATCTGATCTATGCAAAACAGAATCTAGATAATCCAGAGTTATTTTAGAAAGAGCTGTGGACTGAAGAATTAAAATGGCCACAATCACCAAATGTATATTTGGAGGAAAAAGTGATTGTATTCAATGAAAAGAACTTTAACTGTTAAGCATGCGGTGGATCTGTTATGTTTTGGGGTTGAGTGGCAGCTAATGGCACATGAAACACTGCACAGCTAAATGGAAGAATTCCAGTAAATATCAGCAAATTCTAAGCAAATGTGATGCAGACAGTCAGGAAACTGAAGCTGAAAATATTTGCTTCTATAACAGAACATTCATCCAAAGCATGCCTCAAAATTCACCATGATATACTTCAAGAAAGATAGTCCAAGAATGTCTCAGACATAGAAGTGTTCTGTGAGGAAAAGCGGGTGAAAATTCATTAACCAAGAATTAATAGACTGCTAGCTGGGTACAAAAAGTGATTGCAAGCTGTGATGGGTGTGACTGTGGTGTTAGTAATTAACTGAAGTAGGCTTTTCAAACTATTGCACAAGCCATAGTTATGATTTTAGCTACTTTTTTTTTTTTTTTAAACTTCTATGTATATAAAGTAAGTATGCATTAATTTGTCGGAAATTTGTATTATGTGTGTTCATGTCAAAGAGCAACAAAATATGTAATTTAACCAGGGGTGCGCAAACATTTGCATACAACTATACATGACCTCAGACACCCACAGCTGGCTAGTGTCGTCATGATTGACGAGAGTAATTTTGCTTTCTTGGACTCCTGACTTTTTTGAACTTGGATGGATCGTGTGAATTCTTTTTTTTTTTTTTTTGTTAGTTTGTTCTGCCACTATTTTATTTATATATTTATGCCTATGTTTGTGTGTCATTCATATATATATTTCTATATATATATATATATATATATATATATAAAAAATCATAAACACATACATATATAGTCATGAGATCAAATTAGGACAGCCCATTAAATATTCAGTTCTTTATTAAGAAATGTCTAAATGTCAATTTCTGATATCGTTTTAATTTGTCAATGAAAGTGATGTAATTGCATGTAAACAACAAAAAATCACTTTTTCATTTATTAAAGATTTTATTAAAAATTAGTACTTCAACTGAGGAAAAGGTTAGGACACCCTATGCCCTAATAGCTAGTGTTTCCCCCTTTGGCTGAAACAACCTCAGTGAGCCGTTTCTTGTAGCCATCTACCAGTTTCTGACATCGACTGGAAGAAAGTTTCCCCACTCCTCAATGCAGAATTCCTTCAGCTGTGTGATGTTTGAGGGGTTTCTTGCATGCACAGTCCGTTTCAAATCACCCCACAGGATCTCAGTAGGACTTAGATCTGGGCTTTGACTTGGCCATTAAAGAACTTTCCATTTTTTTTACTTTTCAGCCAGTCCTTGGTGGATTTACTGGTATGTTTTGGGTCATTGTCATGTCGCAAGGTCCAGTTCCGCTTCAGCTTCAATTTTTTAACATGGTCTCACATGTTCCTCAAGCACCTTCTGATACAATGTAGAATTCATAGTGGATTCTATGATGGTGAGCTGGCCA
>CM074949.1:19680516-19722944 GCA_037577455.1 Pangasius macronema
AAACATCTGTCAATAGAACAAATTAACATGTAAAATATCGACCTTGTCAGACTCATTTCTTGAATTACAGAACATGTTTCTCAGTGTGACCAATTACTTTTTAACCTGCCATTTATTATTCACTCATACTACAGTGCTGCTGAATTCTCAATTCTACCAGCAGCTCGGATTGTTGTTCCAATTAAGTTTGTGAGGCAAATCACAGGTTTATTTTAATATGCTCAGTCTAATAATTTATCATTTCTGCTAGGATGTGCATGGCAGCTGCTCCACATAATCTAAGGCTATACACATTCCTAAACAGCCCATATTTAGCCTGTTTATAATCAATATGATAGTGTTCTGTGGGTAGATAAATATTGAGCCTCCAATGTCACCAAGTTTTTACACCATGGGAGAATTCAGAACTGTGGACTTTTTTGATTTATTCCAGTAATATGCAGGCTGTTTTTGGTCTTGTTAACTTGGAGAGAACATGTTTGGTGAGGGAATTTCATTACATTTCACAACAATCTAACAGTTCAAAAGCATGACATGTTCATTAATAAAATATGTGGTCATGGTAGTAGCAGGCTGAGAAGGTCAGTCCAGACTTCTCTATCCCTAGCAACAGGTTAGCTCCTCCTGCAGTATCCCAATCCAACTGTGAGATATGATCTCACAACGAGTACTGTCTGCCCCAGGGCCATTGTGCACTATCAGACATGTCCCAGAGCTCTACCAGTTGCCAAACAAGGGCCATCCTTGTAAAGTGCCAAAATTGCCACAGCTAGCTCCTCTCGATTCTGAGAAGCAGTGGCTCAGCTCAGTGGCTTTCCTGTATTGCCCGGCTTCTCATCCTATCACGGAAAGTACACCTAGCGACCTTGCAGAGGAACCTCATTTCTGCCACCATTACTCATGACTTACTCTTCGGTCACGAGATACAGTTCATGATTATAGTCTAGGAAGGGGATGTAGATTGACTGTTAAACAGGGACAAGCTATCTCCTCTCACCTAAAGGGAGCATCCTACACTTTTCTGGGTGAGAACCATGACCTCAGACTTGTTGTCTCAGGTGTTGATTTTTCATTCCAGCAGCGAGTGTACATTTAATAAACTATTGGCCTTTGGGTGGTAAGGCATCATACTGTCCTCTCATTGATTATTTTCCAGTAACAGCAAGTCCCTATATGTTTTATTCTTTATGTAGTCATGTTTAGACCAATTGTATGTTTGCTCTGAAGCAAGATTGTTGGTGAGGAAATTCATTCTCTGGGAAAGACTCTTAAAATGACTCCTAGTCATCATAATTTAGTAACTCTGGTGCAATCTGCAAACATCCTCTTAAACTTTGTCTGGAAGATTTTTCATCATGTGTGTCTTTGATTTTATTACCTCATCCCACTCCTCCTCGGTCTCATGTCTGTACCCAAGCAAGTGGCAGATTCCATGTGCAGCTACTACCTGTTGGACAACAACAGTAGACAAGTTGTCTTACATTCTATGATCATTTACTGTAAAATGACGTTGAATATACTTACTGTGAGGGTTGCATGAAAGTCCCAGGATCTTTCTTGACACTGCTGCATTACATATTCTACTCCCAAGAAAATATCTCCTAGATTATACTCATCTCTGTGAAGGGCGCACGGGAGCTTCCCTGGCCTCAGGTCCTTTGGAAAAGAATCGCCTTTTTTATTTAAGGTAAGTGACCTTGGCATTTGCAAATGAGCATTTTTCGTTTTGGCAGGCTTTACCTCGTAAAAGGGGAATGAGAGCACATCTGTGGGCATGTTCTTTTTCCTGTAGATGTTGTTGATGTGTTGGATTCTGCGGTTGTCCACACACACGATGCCCATGTCAAATCTCTGAACGCCCAAAATGCGTTTCAGCGTCTCCACGTCTTTGCGCAGCCTGGCACGTCGAATCGGAACAACGTTTTGCAGATTTCGCAGAAGTACAACCATCACAACAGCGAAATGATTGCGTTACTTTATAAATATTAAAAGTTCAGAAATACATATGTAAAGATCAGAAGCCGGTGTTCACAGTGAAGTGCTCATATTACCGGTCCGTCTGGTGGCTCACAAGGTGACTAACTGGATAACGCTCAGATTTATGCATCTAATTTATAAAAAAACAATATCTACACTGTATAAAAAACTATAGGGTGTTCGGGTTCATTCAAGCAAAGAAAAGGCTAAACATTAACATTTTAAACCCACTATTTTCATTCCGTATAACCGGAACGTTCATTACAGAGAGTTTCGTACCTTGTTTCTCTCAGGGCCTAAAAACTACGGACCGGAAGTATGTATTGCGAATATTGTTGCCGTATTTTAGAGGAATCCGCATTTCCATTGTTTTTATGGACGGGAATGAAAATTACGATTGTATAGTTGCTCTTAAAACGTTAATAGCAATTACAATATACTCGAATCGATTCTACTGTTATACAATAACCCAGTGTAGTATAAATATTTACTAGTCAGTCTGTTGCCAGCGCGAACACACCAGGAAAAGCGGAAGAAAAATAAATGAATAATAAATTTTCATGTGTCGTTGCTACGGCAATGGATCAAGATCAAGTTTGTGTTGTTCTTGTACACTTACTGTAAATAGACAGTTACTGAATTTGCATTACAGTCATAGAAGTACAAGAAGGATTACTCGTCGTGCGTATCTGGCAACCCTGTTTAGAACCATTGAATTGCCACACTGATGAAAACGAACTTGTGCCACAGAAACACAGTTTTGATGTGACTGATGCTCTGTGACTCCTCTCGCCCTCCGGATTTGCCTGATTTATCCTGAGATTTATTCTGCTTGGAGCTTCTGCACTTGTAACTCCCTTAATCCTCTGTGGACCGCCTCACATGGATACCATAAAGATTTACACTTCCCAAATACAGTTTATCCCCAATTATCACCCTTACTTCAGTGGATAATCTCACCTGGATCCTATGGACTTGTACCTTAGAGCTGCTGTTCACAGACACAGATCACAGACACTGTTCTGTGCTTCCCCCAGGACTCTTACTCATAATATGTTCATACTGAACTCAGTATGCCCATCCTTTCAACACATCTAGTACTGTTTGCCTTTTTTATACAACTGTGGAAGAGAAATTATTTATAATCCCATTATCGAGTGTCACCCAAAAGAGGATGGGTTTCTTTTGAGTCAGGGTCCAGGTCTTCATGGTGTTTTTCCTAGCCATTGTCACCTCTGGCTTGATCATTAGGAATCTGCATTTCTGTAATGCTGCTTTGTGATATCTATTGTTAAAAATGGTATACAAACAGAACTAAATTGGATTTAATTGTTTATTCTGCTGATTGAGAATGTGTCATATCATGACAAAATTATATAGTCATATGACAAAACAACAATAAAACAAATACAACGAAGAAACAAAAGAAAAAAAAAAAACGGTGGAGAGGGAACACCTGTAGATCATTAGCTATGATTATGTCATAAACTTTATTATATACAGTTTACTGTGCAGTCTGTAAATTCCAAAGGTCATTTTGGAAGTTGGCAGATAACTTTGATAGAGAAGTTCAAACAGTGTTGTTCACTGAAATCTTATGTAAGTACCATACTTTTAAGTTAAACAAATAACTAAAGTGACAGGTGTAATAAATTGTATGCTAAGATTAAAGCTTAATTTCCATTTCTCCTATAGTTGCCTTGAATAGAGAGTATGAATACTGTATCCAGAGACAACAAGATTGTGGTGGTGGGTGCAGGATTTGCAGGTTTGGCTGCAGCAGCCTCTTTGGTCCAGGCTGGATTTCGGAATGTCAAGATCCTTGAGGCTAAAGAGCGAGTCGGAGGGAGAGTTTGCACTATTAAACCGTTTACAGAGAACATTATTGAACTTGGTGCTAACTGGATCCATGGACAGGAAGGGAATCCCCTCTATCAGTTAGCCAAAGAGCAAGACTTGCTGGCTGAGGCAATAGCAGCAAGCAAGATGATGTGCTTGCCCCACTCAGTTACTCCACGTGATTATTTCTTCATGCAAGGTGGGAAACAGCTTTCAACTGACACTGTTGATCAGGTGTGTTCCCTGTTCAGTAAACTCTCCTCGAAAGCCTTTGAGTCAGAGCTGGAGGACAAACATAGAGTCCTGAGTTTTGGGGATTATCTTGATGTGTCCTTTGCTGAATCACCTTTAGCTACCTCAGAAGATGGATCAAAAATTTTTGAATGGTGTAAAAGAAGTGAATGCACAGATGAGGCTGCTTCCTCTCTATATGAAGTGTCTGCATCTCAGATTGGTTACTACATTGCTCTCGAGGGAGGATTTTTTAACTCTTTGGGTCCTGGGGGTTATCAAGCAATTTTAGACATTCTTCTGAAAGCCCTGCCTTCAGGAACTATTCTTAGCAATACAGAAGTAAAAAACATCCAGTGGGACTCCAAGGGGGATGAGGGCAAAGAACAGAACCATCTTGTAAGAGTGATTTGTGAAAATGATCAGATCATTGAAACTGACCATGTGATTGTGACTGTATCTCTGGGGGTTTTAAAACAAAAAGCAAGAACCATGTTTAAACCGTCCTTACCAAAATCAAAGCTGGATGCTATTGAAAGGCTTGGCTTTGGCACGGTGGACAAGATCTTCCTGTATTTCAGTGAAAGATTTTGGCCAGAAGACTGCGCAGGAATCCAGCTTGTGTGGGACAAGGGACCTGAAGATAAGGAAGTCTATAGCAGACAAGATGAAGAAGATGCCTGGAAAGAGGCATGGTTTAAAAAGATCTGTGGTTTTGATACTGTGGCCCGTCACCCTACAGTGCTCTGCGGCTGGATCACAGGCAGAGAGGCTCTTCATATGGAGACACTGCAGGACAGTGAGATTGGAGGTACCTGTGTAAGGTACAATATATGAAATTGTCTTTTAGAAATGTTACTTTTGTTACTAGTATATTTATAAACGCTGCTGAAAAGTTGTGCTATTTTTTATTTTCAAAGATTGCTCAGGTCCTTCACTGGTTGGTCTGTTCCTGATGTGTCTCAAGTTCTGATCTCCAGGTGGGGTCATGACCCACATGTACAAGGCTCCTATACATTTGTTCCTCACTGGGTGAACGTGAAAGAGCATGAGGCACTGGCAGCACCTGTTCCTTCTTTTAGTCAAGTCCCGGAGAGCAAGGTACAACTTCAACTTTTTTATTTAGCACAATGTCAGTGTTACAGTGTTGGAAATACTTGTATGTAGATTTTTTGGCTGAACAAGGTATACATTTCTTATAGATCTGACCAGTACTAAGTTGGATGATTGTGTATGTGTGTGTTTGAAGCCTCTGCAGGTGCTGTTTGCAGGTGAAGCAACTCATGTGAACTTCTACACCACCACCCATGGAGCCTATCTTTCAGGGGTCAGAGAAGCACAGAGACTCATTAACCACTACTCTCATTAAGCACTCTGTCCATAGGACCAACACTGATGTGATGTTTTCCTTCCTGATGACAAGGTTGTAAATTTTAGTTAAACTGAGTTATATTTGAATCAAATTCTTTGGCAATTTTCTATCCGTTTAGGCAATTCTGTTACTTAGGAGTTCTCTTCTCTCTGGGTGAACCAGTGAACCCTAATTCATATTACATGTAATTGATAGCTATTTAATTTTGACTCAGTGAAGATCTGAATGAACCCAACTGTGATGCATTTTGCACTATCTGGATTGTAGACATAAGGTTGCACTCAACCTGCATTTATTTGAGTCATTACATAACAAGTGATTGATTTGGATTTTCAATCATCAGTAGAGCTGGTCTAGCTACATGGCTTTTATAAAAAGAGGCATTTTTAAAGCAGAAGATATACAGTATGTGACTATTATTAAATAATTTGTTGCTATCTATGTCACTCATCAATCATCATCAATTTAATGCTATCTTTAAGGTTCTCTCTTGATGTGTTATGGTCGATTATTTCATTTTGGATCATTTCAGTTGTTTACAGTTACAATGAAACACATTGTAATGTAGGATGGAGAGTGTCAGAATATAGTGTCAAAGAACATTGACTTGTCTGTGATGTTCATCATAATTAATAATCTAAATAAAATGATTTATTTAAATGTGTTTGCTGCTTTCTTAGTGTTTTGAAGATGCACAAATAAGAGATTTTACTAGATAGGCAGTTTTTACCTGGGCCTCAGTCACAGGGGTCCTATTTATTTCAAAAAGCTGGTCTGATGCTGAATGTCAATTGTATCCAATGGATCTTTGACTGGATGAACTGTTACTGCTACTTTATCATATTTCTTACAATTACTATTATATTCACCTCAGTCATATTAGTATATTACATTACAAAGACAATCAGTAGACAATTGGTTGTCTGCCGTCAATGTCTAATGATACTTATTTCTCTTCTTGCTGTATGTTCCCCCCATTTTCTCACCATTTTGGTCATTTTGCCAGTTCACACCCAGTAGTTAACTCTCCGTTTTCACATGACAGTTACCAGCCAGGAAGAGCAGTGCAAACATATGCTTCCTCCAACACACTTGAAATCAACCTCTGCATCTTTTTGAACTGCTGCTCATGCTGCATCACAAGGCAGTGTAACACACTTGGAGGAAAGCTCTATCTGTCCTCTACAGGTACATGAGCTCACAGATACCCAGACTGGTCAGTGTCCCTCTGATGCCTCCCACCCAGAGAGCACGGCAATTTTGTTCTCTAGGACTCCTGGGCACGGATGGCAGTGGAACAGTTGAGATTTGAACTTTTCTTGCTGCATTTTGTTAATAATACTGAAGTAAAGCTCATTTTGCAGCAGTATTCTGTCCAGAGGAATCAGTGTTGTCAGAAATAGGTCAGTGATCATTTGGGAATTTGTAAGACAGTGTTTTTAATGTTGCTAATAAGAATACATTAATTTTTTTTGCTGTTAATCATAGATGATGACTTCATAAGAGGATTGTATTTTCTTGATTTATGGGCTTTACCATATACACAAAGTCAGTTTACATGCTGCAGAGACCAGATCACTGTTGAATGAAAAGATTGATGTGAGTAATATTTACTAGTTTATATTTATTTAATATATTTATACTCTCAGCCATATAGAGAAATTATAGATTTCATTTTCTGTTATTCCTATAGGTCTACATAAGGCATTGTGCACAAGCTCATATTTTTATTTTATATTATTGCTTATCATATGCCACAGTTAGAAGAAGTCTGTATTCATCACATATGCACTACAGCACAGTGAAATTCCTTTCTTCACATATCCCAGCTTGTTCTAATGAATGTTTCAGTCCCAATGAATGTTTCAGATAATGAATGAATGTATGGTTGTGAAAAAATTGAAATACATTTAGTAGTCATAGTAATTAATTGTCCTAAATGTTATTAACAGGGTTTGCTACAGCAGGACTTTTGATGTCGCCTTCAGGAAATGCTCTTGAGAAAATGTCACATTTATTTATGCCACACTTCCTGTTTGACATAATATTTGATCTCCCCACCATGGCAATGCTGATCCAGATTTCAACATTTAATATCACGAGTATATTGACATCATTCTGACTATATGTGTTATGGCTCTTTTCCACACTATAAGAGGCACGTTAGATTTGTTTATTAGCCTCAGTTCTATTGCCAGTTGGAGGTGCTAAGGCGATGACTTACTATATGTCTTATTGGTATGGAAGTTTATCATGTGGCCTTGCTGCAGTATATTATGTAGCAAAGGTGAGTTTCTCCCATTGTTAAACAGTTATTAACTCAATGTAAGTACACAAAGTCAGTTAACATGCACTTTTGAAGTATTTTCCGAAGAATAAACAAGCATCTGATGAAAATGCAGGTCAGTTAAATCATTTTCATATACATGACAGTTGCTAAATTAAAATAAAACTAAACTAAAATAGAGCTAATATAGAACTAAAATATTTAGGCTTTTATAGTAATACAATTACATCATGTACAAAAGTTGAACAAGACAAAGAAGACGCCTGGAAAGAGACATGGTGTAAAAAGATTTCTGGCTTTGACTCTGTGGCCTGTGGCAGAGAGGCTCTTCATATGGAGACACTGCAGGACAGTGAGGTTGGTATCAGTGTAAGGTAGTCTACAGCATCATGCTCTCCCATATTATTATTTTGTTATCTGTATATAAAGTTTTGAAAAAAAGATATATTTGAAACCTATGCCTTTTCTTTGAAAGATTACTCAGGTCTTTCACTAGCTGGCCTGCTCCTATGTGTCCAAAGTTCTGATCACTAAGTGGGGTCATGACTCTCATGTCTACAGGTTCTATTCCTTTATTCCCAAGGGGGTGAATGGCATGAGAAAACAAAAAGCTATATCAGCACCTCTTCCTCATCAAATGAAAGCCTCAGACAGTAAGGTATCTAACTTACTATTAGTACTGTTAGTACTATTGCTATTAATACTTTTTATCTAATGCACAACTGTTTTAAATTCCATGTGCTGCTTAAATTTTTTAGTTCCGTATCTTAGAGGTTTGAAGTTTTCAGTGTCACACAAAACAAGGTTTCAGATTTTGTTTCAGAGGTTTTGAAAATAAGATACAGTCTGAGGTTGTACATGGCCAAAATGTATGTGGACACCTGATTATTATGCCCATATTTACTCAAACTATGGGCATTAACACGGAATTGGTAACCCTTTGCTGCTATAACAGCCTCCACTCTTTTGGGAAGGCTTTTTAGCTTTGACCAAGGTTCCTTGTAGAACTGCTGTGGCATCAAAAAAGTTCTGAGTAGGAAGCATTACAAAGGGGTTCTACATGGAAACTAAAATTGTTTTTATTTTCCAAGAAACCATTATTGTAGGGCTCACCATCAAACATTTAAGGTTTCTTCCAGAAGGACAAACTGAAGAACCTCATTTGAAAAACCTGCCACAGAAGTACCTATCAAGTCAATTGTCAGTGTTCATTATCTAAGGGAATTGCTACCACTAGCACTGGTAAAGAGCAAATAATTTAAAACTTTCATACACAAAAAAATGTGAGAGGAAGCTTTACACTAATTTATTGTGTGTTTGAAGCCTCTACAGGTGCTGGTTGCAGATGAAGCCACTCATGTGAACTTCTACACCACCGCCCATGGAGCCTATCTTTCAGGGGTCAGACAAGCACAGAGACTCTTTAACCATTACTCTCATTAAGTCATCTGACCATAAAGAACAAGTTATGTGTTAGCTGCTTTTTGCTTTTTTTTGTTGAACCTGCTTAGAGTTTTAAGACAGTAATAATTTGAAAAATAATTGTTGGAGCAATTTATAGTTTGTAACAAATGAAATAAAAATAAATGGAAATGAAGTTTTCTAGATGTATAAGCTGACAGAAATAAGAAAACAAAAAATTATACTGTATTTCACCAGATGTCGCTATTGTACAGTTCACCCTTACTCTGTGTGAAAGTGAAGTTTCTAGTTGGTTAACAGCAAGGTTCATAGAATGGATGACCCTAAAATCACCCAACCATTTTCATTAAAACATAAAATAAACGAGGTCTCAGCCAATAAGATGGGAAATTAAGTAAAGCAATAATGCAGTTATTTGAACACTTAATTACAGACTAGGAGGTTTGGAATAAAATATCAGGGTGGTAGATATTCAGGAACTGGGCTGGGTGGTAGATAGGGTGGTAGATATTCAGGAACTGGGCTTAGGACTTCTGAAAAAACAAATGATTAAAAGTGCAACTGCAATCAGTGCACTGGAGGCTGTAGAAAGCTGCGGTTTTGGTTGCAAAATGACCATTACTGGATTTTGTGAGTTACAGCAATGTGCTGTTCACTAAGTTCTCTTTTCTAACAGTTAATCTCATGAAATGCTAGATGTTTTATTGGTGAATATTATCAAGTGTTTTAAAGAAAGTAAATTCCAAAGAATAGTAATGATATAACATATATAGTGATACAACATTACTGTTCTCAGTCGTTATATGGGGTCTGTTTTTTTTTTTAAAAAACCAAACATCCCCCTAATGTTCTTTCAGGCTGTCCTTATAATAATACCGCAAGATGCTACTGACATCAGGCAGATTTTCCTAACTGACACTCAATGGCTTGATGTTTGCTTTTCTTTTGCATACTATAACAAGGACATGGTACTCATGTTTATGACTTTAGGCAGGAAGTCATTTTACTCTCTTCTGCATATGTTTGCATGTATTTAATTTACAAGTGCAACAAAACTAAATACACTGCTCTAAAAAAATAGAGCATGTAAGGACTAATAGCCATTTAAAGACTGCCTTATGTTACTAGCCAATAACACAATACAGAATGTTGGGATTATGTAGTTATTCACTGCATGCATACACATTCTTCTGTGTGTTTAAATAATATGAGGGTGTGTAACTGTGTAAGGAAGGAAGGAAGGAACTAAGGAAGTGATATCAAAGAAGTGATATACAAATGTGTGCTTGTGCTAAAAGTAAAGTCAAGCACAGTAGAGAATAATTATGGACATGAAAATGTTTAGTATTATTAGTATATTAGTATTAGTATTTTTATTGGCATTTGTATGAGAACATATTGATATCCTTTAGCATATATATTAAACATTATTTAGCATAACAATCATTACAATGATATTGCATAGGTCCATGCCCTTGAAATCTGTAAGCTACTGAATTGAAACTGTGGATTCATCATGTATTTCAGCATAAATTTGTGAATGTAAGAAAGACAGTACTGTGAAAAAGCTGCCTATCAACCAAATAGTTTTTCTTAAATAGTCCATTCAATTATTAGCCATTACTCGCATATCTTATTAAACTTTTAATCTATATAAAAGTCAAAGTAGTCATTTTTTAGTTTCAAATTTTCAAAAAAAGTAATTGTGCTTAAGTTACTTAATTTTCTATATGATACTTAAAATAAAACGTATGTAAACAAACAGATTTATAATTCACAATAGGGGCAGTCATCTACACTGCCGTGTAATGTAGCTGCCCTGCCAATTAGACATTTATACTAAGATTCCTGTTGCCGCTTAAAACAGGCCCTTCTCTTTCTTCAGATTCTTCTGTTTCCACAAGGGCATGCAGTAGAAGTCCATGCGTAAAACACCCAAGACTAAAGCGAAGTCATCTTCTGAGAGGTATTCCTGAAGACAGAGACAAGTGGGAGACCATCTCATTGTCAGAAGAAGAGTTAAATGATTTTATTCCACATTGCTGTTCAGTTCTCGAATCTGATGGGTTTGGTGTTGATTCTATATCAGCTTTCACAATAGTGGCGGTTGCAAGGCAAGTCACAGGTTGCACTCATTATAATACGTTATTGTTTCTTTCGTAACAAGTAATTCACAGGGACTTCTATGGCAGATGCTTCACATAATCTAAGCCTAACTTTAAATGTAAAAACTATGTGTTGTTATTTAACAATGAAAAATGTAAAATCATTGATATGGTGAAGTTTTCTTAAGAAGACATTTATTTAACATTTATGGAAGTGTCAGAGCTTTGTAACGGTCTATACATTTTTTTGCCATTGGGACAGTCTTCATGACAGAGGACTTTGCACTGTCTGGTTTATTGGTACCATGACAAGGTCTGTTTATTTAATTAATTTTAGTAGAGAGAAAAACAGAGTCTAGTGACAGAATGACTGTTTATATCTATAACAGGACGTATGTGAGATATGTTGGTCATTAATAAAGAAAAATTGGAATAAAACATTTCTAGACATGCTGTCTAGATTATTTCCCTTAAACAGCATGCCCTGTTGTGTTTTATTTCTTACATAAAGGTTATGTCTGAGCTGAGAATGCCATAGGATTTTATTCAGTTTGGGTACTTCATGCAAATACCTCTCTTCTGGCAGGGTCGACGCCTTGAGGCAGGTCCTCTACTGAGCAGTTCACCAGCTTTGATGCTGGATATTTTGGCAGTGTAGTGGGGGACAGGGAGACATTCCCAGAATTCGTTGAGTTGGTGTGAGAGTTGGTCAGGTCCTAAATTTACAAAACATGGTTTAGTGTCTGATGATCACCAGAGCCAGCTACTAGTCAAAACCTTCATTGGACAAGCTTAATAAAGAAAAACTACATTACAACCCACCACTGTAATCTTAATGATGTCTGTTGCGTCTCCAAGCTCAGACTTCAGTTCCTCATAGGACTTTCCACCCTGAGAAAGCAGAGCACCTTTCAGTTTGAGATTATTGCTGCTGTGGGATTCATACCTAATGTATGGCAAAATGAATAGTGATCTTAATGAGTGTTAAACTTATTCTAATGTGCGTACACTCCACATGTGAGGGTCCCAGGCAAGGAACCAGCCAGTGAAGGTAGGTGGCTCAAATCCCTGCTTGACCACTAGGACTGGTGTGTCTGGGTCACGTCCAGCAGGATGGCTTTTCAGGTACTCTTGTGCTGTAACCACAGATTCCTTCTTCTCTATATCATTGGATCCTTTACCAATCCACAAGAATATCTGATGAATGGAGAAATGTTTTCAGTTACAGCCTGATGACACAAGTTTTATCACATCCCTATTATATTTAAGATATATTTTGGTTGCTTAATTCACAGATGACAAATATATACAAACATGCGCACCAAGTTTTTTAGTGCAGGATTTAAAAAAAAAATAAAAAATCAAGAATCGACCAAATTTATTTTCTTCTTTTTTTCAGCTGTAGGAAAGTAATAGATCAATTACTCATAGTCATGACCTTTGGATTAAAATGGCTGTTGTCATGTTTTTTTAATCTGTCACTTCCAATATATAGCATGAGCATATTTTCTATGCTGTTGAAAAAAGCCCAGAAAATTCTGGTTAAATTTTTTATTTTATTTTTTTTTGTGAACGGAGCAAGACCACTTACCTGGTCCCAGGTGTCTAGCAGCATGACGTCATCCTCATCCAAGTCAGTCTGGTTAAAGTTTGTAATCTCAGTTGCAATGAATGTACCAGTCTGATTGGAGCACTCAAAGAGGCGGGGAGTGATCTGGTTGTTTTCTTCTTGCAGTCTAGTTATGAGAAAAGAAAGCAGAGCTTAATTAAATTGTCAGATTTTAGGAATGCTGATATTGGACCATTTTAATTTTTTTTCATATTGTCATTTCACCTCTTGCCACTGGCATACTGGGACTTTCCGCCAAGGTTCAACCAGAAATCAGCAGGTTCCTGTCCCTCTGCTATGACATGCTTCTCTCTCTTGGAAATGATGTCAGACAGAGATTTACCCATCTCTCTTTCATCCCCACTACAACCCTACAGGAAAAGAGCATCATGTGATTATGCTTAGAGTTTACTATTAAGGCATCTTCAATCTTCAAGGCATCTTTTGGGTAGTGATGAATCAGGAGCCTATCCTGGGAACACTGGGAGGAGGATACACTCTGGGTGGGACGGAAGTTCATCGCAACCACCGCATACACACACTCATTTACACTTAGGGTCAAATTGGCATTGGAGCTAAGAATCAAATGCTGGAGCTGTGAGGAACCAACAGTAAATTCTGGACCATACAGACAATACAGAGGGTACCTGAAAACTAAAATCGCTACTGACTGGGAATCAACACATAGCATCTCAAGGTGAGGTTCAACTTTGACAAAACCATTTACTACACTTATATCACAAAAATGGAATCTGTTTTTCTCTTTAAGGAAGATCATTTCAAACACCTAATGTTCTATCTTAAATGCTCCTTTGTGTTAGAAGTAATACACCATACACTGATCTCGTTAAGTTGGAGTTGAAACAAAGATGGCATTGACACTGACCTTTCCGTACCACAGGTAGCAAGAGTTGGGGGTGCTGAGCACAAACACGTCATTGGAGTTGAGTGAGGAAGAGCGAGCAGGCACCTCGACTGCACGTGTGTTGAACTCATTTGAACCATGAACCTGGAATAGTCTTGGTCCTGATGGACCATAAGAAGAGTCGTCTCTGGAACTGCCCTCCTATGAATCAATAGAGAGTAGGAGGCAATTAAGACTACAACATTTTAAGTAAGCCAGACTGGTGTCAGCCAGAGAGAGATAAAATATATAAAATATTTACATAAATTCACAATAAATATACACATAAATATATGAAATATATAAAAACTGAAACTGGATTGGATTGGAGGACACTAAACAGAAGGCTACAACAGTTTTAAGATTTAGTCACATGAAATAAAACAAAGTGTTAATACCAACTTGCATTTTTGCATTGCCAATGTACATATTTTTTTGCCAACAATACCTTTGCTATAATTTTTTAATGATGATTATACAACAGTTAATACTGAATATCAGCACTTGGCCTGCAGCATCGTGCCTACAGCCGAACCACAGTTGTGCTGATATTCAGTACAACAGCACTCTTGATCATGCGATATTGCTTAAATGTAACTGTTAAAATGAATCAAATATGTTAAAGTGTTTTAGTGCAAATGCAGATGGAAGTAGTGTAGCTGCTGAGTTGAGTAACTAATGCAATTAAGTGCCAAGGTTTGTATACCATAGGGAAAAAAACACTCACATTTACATTTGGAATTCTATTTTTTGTTCAGAAAATTGCAAAATAGAGGTGATTTTCGATTACTCCTTAAAGATCATGAGGGATGCAAACATTTACACTGTGTTGTTTAATCAGTATTATTGCATAATGAAATATTCAAAATAACTCTTTAATTAAAAACTCAGCAAACATCCTATTACCTATAAATAATCAATTCTGATGTGCAGGAGGGATTTATGCCAGTTCATGTAAAAAAAGGGGGGCTTCATATTAATCATTTTACAAACAAAATTTACAACTATAGTGTATAATTTTGTTTTATTCTGTGGGGATACCACAATTAAATGTCGTTGTTTAGTCTGCTATCTTCTTAACCACACTTGAAGAGGTGCTGAGGCAAAATGAGTCATTCTGGAATTGAAAGCCCCCAAAAGGTTAGTCAGCTTTCATTCGCACCTCATAAATCACCATCTTGCCCTTGAAAATGGCCATAAGGTGCATGGGCTCCTTCCCCATAGGCACTCGAACTTGCACTGGTTCCCCATTATACTTCTGGTCCAGAATGACTGCTTGATATGCAGATGCTGTCAGTTCTGCCGTGCTTGCATAACGACCCTGAAACAATATATAAAAGGTACAGTATGTAAACAGCTTGTACAAATATTACTGACCAGTGATTGTGAAAAATAATATAATGAATTGCACTGTGACAGATATGGGATAACATATGCACTTACTTGCCAAATGTAAAGAATGTAGTGCATTTTGTTGTTGACTTCATATTTGTAGAGGATGAGGTAGCAGTCACCACCATAGAAGTGTCCCAACCACCTTCTCTCCACAGAGACTAGTTCATTGTCCTGTATTCTCCATATCTGAAAGAAGAATAGGACATCTACTTGCATAAACTGCTTCTGGGCTGATTTCATAACAGTGCTGAATATACATCCACTTCCCCTTCTGCTAATGGCACATGTCACTTACGTATTAATGAGTATGTTGACACTTACTGTGATACATTCAGGAGAAAAGCTAGAGGTTATGAATGTAAGCTAACTGAACAAAGTTAATGAATATAGACAGAATGGATGTATTTGAATTTTAGTAAGATTTGGCTTAAAAGAAGATACAAATACTATTTTATAAGATACAAGTACTACTTACAACTTTACATTTTCATAATGGCCATTAAATGAAAATACAAATCTGTATTGAAAATGCAGTTATTTGGATGGCCTTATTTCTAGCACTTGATGTTTAGTAGATCATCTATAGACTACCAACTCATCCTTAGATGTATTGCAATTTTAAATTCAGTTCATGTGGACTCTAATGATACTACTCTTGTTAGAAATATATAATATGATACTCAGGGAATAATTATGTGTCTGCTACTGGATTTATGATTTAATAATATTTTAATTATTTCTATTTAGAAGTTGGGTGAAGTAGTATTTATACTGACTTGTGGAGACATAAGTAGTCCGCAAAAATCAGATTGTAAGAAAAGATACAGGACATTGTCACGTCAATACCGGAATCAGTATTGCTTCCCACTCCTCGTAACACAGAGTGGCCTACAAATGTGGCCGCCGAATACTACAGCACCCAACAACCATCACAAACTCTCTCATGTTCACATTCACCATCATTCTGATTACAATCATCCAATGAGGAGAACACACTACTGCCTATGAGCACATCCTAGAGCTCTTTCTGCAAGTTTTTAAGCATTCTCCCGAGGGAATGGAAGTGGGAGAGCAACTCCCACTTAGACATACTCTGACAAGGTAACCAGAGTGCCGCCAAGTTTGCATTAACATTCCACACCCTAGCCACTAGCAGTGGCTGGAACAAGCCAACACTTATAGTCGCATATAATCAGGGTTTGCAAAATTTTGCCATACTTGTACAGATAGGTGACTTGGAGGGTTTCTCTCCTGTTTCAGCAGTGTTTGATTCTGGAGCAGCTGGCAACTATATAGACACCTCTCTCACCACAAAACTGAACCTGCCAACCCAGCCACTCTGCAATTCCCTGCACATCCAAGCCCTAGACAGACGACCCATTGGAGGGGGGTTCATAACCCATTGTACTACACTTCTCCTAGACAGAGTCAGTCCACCAGGAACAAATTTCCCACCTTGTCACAGTCACCAAGAACTTTCCCATCATGCTGGGGTTCCATTGGATGCACACCCATGACCCACAGATTTCCTGGTCAGAGCACATGCACATTGTGGCATCAACTTCAGTTGAGAGTCCTGAAGCCGACTCTAATATGGAAATAACTCCAGAATATCAGGACCTCAAGGAAGTCTTTAGCAAGACGAAGGCTAGTGGCCTTCCTCCATATCAACATATGATTGTGCCATTGAGCTCATGGCCGGTGCTATGCCTCCCAATAATACAGATAACCATATTTATCCTCTCTCAGCCAAAGAGACCCAATCTATGGATAATTACATCATGGAAGCTCTGGAAAAAAGATATATTGGTCCTTCCACCTCAACAGCATCAGCAGGCTTTTTCTCATGGAAAAGAAAGGAGGAGGGCTCTCACCATGCGTTGATTATTGCAAATTAAACCAGATCACAGTCAAGTAGTGGTACCTGCTGCCCTTAGTCCCAGTGGCACTGGAACAACTGAGGGGATAAGATCTTCAACAAGCTTGATTTGTGCAGTGATTATAATCTTGATCAGATCTGTGAGGTGGACAAAAAGGCCTTCAGCACCACCTCTGGCCACTTCAAGTACTGTGTCAGGCCATATGGCCTATCTTGCGGTCCAGCAATGTTCTAGTGCCTCTTCAATGATCTCCTCCTGGACATGCTTGAAAAATTCGTCATCGTCTATATCTACGGCATTCTCATCTACTCCCCATCCAAAGAAGATCACATTACTCATTTCAGAAGAGTATGTTCCTCATTCCTCGGCTATGTCATTAATAAGGATGGTGTTCTTATGGACCAGGATTAGGTCACCACCATCACCAAGTGGCTGATCCCCACCATACTAAAAAAACTACATAGGCTTCTGGGGATCGCCGACTTCTACTGCCAACTCATCAGAGGGTTCAGTTCCATCACCACGCCACTCACAACACTGCTTAAGAAATGGCCCAAGAAATTACAGTGGAACTCCTCAGCTGATCAAGCATTCCAACACCTCAAGGAAGCTTTCACATTGGCTCCCATCCTGAAACACCCAGACCCCTCCAAGCCCTTTATCATGGAAGTGGATGCTTCAGAAACTGGTGTGGAGAGAGTGCTTTCACGAAGGATTGGAGAGAAATCTAAGCTTCGCCCAGTGGCATTCTTTTCCAAGAAGTTGTCCCTGGCTGGATGTAACCCGGACATTGGCAACGAGAACTCCTGGCAGTTTAACTAGCCTTGGAGGAGTGGTGTCACTCGCTGGAGAGGGCCCAGTACCTGTTCATGATGTACACTGACCATAAGAATCTAGAATACATCAAGATGGCCAAGAGTCTCATCACAAGATAGGCAAAGTGGGTCTTGTTCTTTTCAAGGATTGAGTTTACCCTCTCCTACCTCCAAGATCCAGGGTCCAAGAACACGAAAGCTGACTTTCTCTCATGCCTAACACTGAAGAGCACATCTTTCCACCAACTTGTTTTGTGAAGACTTTAACCTGGGAGGTTGACAAGGTGATTGAGAATGCCCCAGGCCAGAGAATCCCCAGTCAGTGTTCAGTTGAGGAGCAAACTCATCACCTGGGCACACACCTTGCCTGCTATCGGACAGCCGGGCACCAAAAAAAACACACCAAGTTCTCCAGGGGAAGTACCCATGGCCCCACATGCTCTCTGATATCTAAAAAATTAATCTCTTCACATACCATTTGTGCTCAGCCCAAGGTACCCAGAACAGCAACCTCTGGTAAACTCCTCCCACTGCCCATACCACAATGACCATGGTCTCACTTTGCCATAGACTTGTTTACCTCCTTCTGTCATGTCAACGCAGGAATCAGCATTGTTTCCCACTCCTAATAACACAGAGCAGCATACAAACATGGCCACCGAAGACTACAGCACCCAACAACCATCACAGACTCATTAACGTTCATCGTCATTCCGATTGCACACACCTGGACCTGGACTCAATTACTCAATCACACTCCACAGTATTTGCACTTCAAGATGCATACGCTCAGTGTCTTGTACCTGCAATGCCAAACCTTATTGTTCTGTTCATATGTTTGTGGTTACGATTAAGGTTCTTTGGTTTATGTCTTTGTCTTTTGCCAAGTTAACTCTGTTTGCACATCGGCTTACTTCTGCCTGTGTTCTGACTTTGATTCTGCTTAACATTTTGGAATCGTTTGCCTGTTTTAAAATAAAAACTCTAAACCTGCAACTGTCACTGTCTCTGCCACCTGACAGACATTTGCACCTTGAAAATAATGAAATACTATTTTGCCCTTGGATTTGCATTAAGTCGGACCAGAATGAGCAGACTCTCCAAATACAGTATAACCCAATAATTCATGACTTATATTGCAAATTACACAAAGTATGTCACTTTCTAGAAAAATGTAATCTAAATAACAACAATAAAGGTTATCTTTTATTGAAGATCTAGCTAATTATATTTTTTAGTGGTTACTAACCTCGGCTTCACCAGACCCATCATCCACCATTTTCTGCTGAGCTGCTATATCAGGCCTGGCATGCATAGATGTGGCATCAAACTTGATTTGTTCAACCTTGGCTACAGAGAAAAATTAAAAAGCTTTTAGAAGGTTTTGGTTGCATTTGTACACTAGTTATCATTTTCTATTAAATAATTATGCTGTGCTTTGCTTACATATTTTGCCTACAGTATGTGTTGTGCCCAGTCCTGTAGTTTGACCCTTCACTGTCCATTTCTGGAAGAGCTGCTTGAACACTGAGGACTCCGAGCCATCATTTACTGTCTCCACATAGGTGGATAGAGGATAACCTTTGGCCTTTTTGTATGCCTGAATGTATAAGGGTATAAGAAAATGCTATATATGTCTTTGTATATTCTGGGATTGTATTTATGAAGTCTGTGGAAAATAATTTCAAAAATAAAATTTGAATTTGCAGAACTAGCAAACTCACTATATTAGTCAACTTAGATACAGTAGTGAAAGTTCAATCCCTTTTAAGGGCATAATGCTGACATATGATTCTCACCTCAGCTTTCTCTGGTGCTTCTGACCTCTCCCTTTTAGACGACTTCCGGCCCTTCCAGATAAAGATACGTATTCCACCCTGATCCAGCAAATAGCAGTCCTGTCAAATAGATTAGATATGCCTTTAATGTAATATGATATAAGTTCAGTAATCAAGGACATTGGTTATTCTTTGTCAGTATTGCCATTGGGGGCAGGTGCTTATCTATCATTCTACATAGCCTAGTGGATATCCTTTCAGATTTTGCAACATATTTATGGTGCTAACACTTGCACAGAGATACAGTACATCAGTAAGTATTTAATGTGAATGTGCTTATTCCTTATGCCTAGTTTTGCTTCCCTGTCTTGCTTCTTAATTTGCCTCTCTTTTTCACTGAAGACCACAGAGTTCAACTAACTGTCCTGAAGGAGAAGTAAGTTTGTTTCAATTCCTGTCTGTTGAGAGTTATCTTGGCAGACCATCTATCTTTTGTAACTTTACAATGATCCTGTCATTGATTAAGGTAGGGCTGTTATCTTTCTGCTCATTACTTTATAACCCTTGGATCCCTAGGAAATGCAGGTCCATCTTCACTGGGTATGACTTTTATGCACTGTTAGAGCCATTTATATCAGCATGGCCTTTGCACAGGGCTGTTCCCTTTCCCTCAGTTAGTGAAGCACAGTGCGTTATATTGTTGGTTAAGTAAGCAACGTAAGCTGATGCAATTCATGTTCCTATACTTAAAAGCTACACAAACAAACACAGCTACATTCTGGTCAAATAGTTTCAAGTTTGTACACAATATAGAAATATATTGCGAAATATAATAAATACCCAGGGCCCTATTTTTATATGTACAAAGGCTGTCACTTTGTCTTGAGCACATGAAATTGCTTCATAGCTTGCTCACTGCCCATTACATGAGGCTGGGAGGGTTGGCACAAAGAAATGTGAGGTCCATGTAAAGGAAACAGCACAAGGCAAGTTTTTTTCATGAAGTTTTCTTAGTTTTTTCCATGACTTTGTCAATAGAAATACTAGAACCACATTTATATTCATTATCTAAAACCTGCAGTGTAATCTGATACTGGGCCCTATTTTTATGATCTTCATGCAAGCGCAGGTGATAATCTGACAATGATAGTAAAAAAAAGAGGTGGGGTTATAATAAATACATAAGAAATACATAAGAATTACAATGGAACATAAAAAGATGTGGTTAGGCAGGTTACTGTGAAATCCAACCAAATTCCCTAAAACATATGTGGGTGCTTTTTTCTACTTTTAGAGTTCACAATCATATTTTAGTGGAAGAAATGACCATGTAGCTGAAAAGTTACAAAAAAAAATGTGTTTCCTGTTTTTTTGTGAGCCATTTTATTGGTGCTCACATATCCATGAGCCTGCACAGTGTTTATACCATTATGCACAAAAGCATGGCATCAGCAATATGCATGGAATGGGTAATTGAATAATATCCTTCACAATATTATAAAATATTAAGTTCTGGCTTTGACATTCAGATGATATACAGTATGTCCAAAAGACAGCATTATTGTCGGGTCCAAGCAAGTTGAGGACAGATACTTTTACATAAATTGCATTTTGTATACTTTATTTTCTTATTGTACTTATTTCATTCTATTGTGTGTGTGTTTTGTATATTTGGCATCATTTGTTAGATATCAGTGATGTAAGCATTTCAATGTACATATGTCTTGACGTACTGTGTAAATGAAAAGTAAACCTTTAATTCTGACTTCATATAGCAGTTCATATAGCACCTTTTAAACTCTTTAAACTCTTTTACCAGTTTAACACACTTGTAATAATATCCTTTGGTTTGTTGTGTGGGTTAGTTTCTTACCTCTGGATTTAGAAGATCTTGTGTTAGTGGCTTCACAGCCACTTCCTGTACCACCAGATTGCCTTCAGCATCTGAAATGCTGCCCAACACAAATGGACATTTTAGTGCTCATGTTGTACAGGCATCAATGAGTGGTTGCCTTGGAATCAGGAATAAGAACTATGTAGTGGTGTAGTCAGTGGACCTTTAAACAGAACATTTCTAAGTAGATTTGTATGTAAAGTGCAATTTTAATGATCTTACTGAAAGAGTTTTATGCTGGACTTAAGTTTTTCATCCACCACCTCATCTGCAATGGCTTCTTTAATGTTCCTTTTTTCACCCAAAGCCTGTTTCATCAGTTTCATGGCCTCTTCAGAAGAGCTCTCATCATCTCCCTCCACCACCGTTACCTGTGCTCGACCCCCTCTCTCTCGGTCACGGATATCTTTCGCCAAATTCATTCCCTACATGGACATAAGCAGTTAATTCACTGTCACTGTCACACCAGAGATTGAAAATACCTATTGCTTGCTGAGCTAATAGTAATTGTTTACCTTTAGCCTCTCCATCCGATTGCTCTTCGGGCCATTCCATTGAATAATGAGATTCCCCAGGTCCAACAGGAACACATCGCCTTTATTAAAGCTGTTCCAGCTCATATCCACCTGAGCACAGAGCAAAAAAGGTTTGCACAGAATGCATTTTATTTTGAAGATTTAATTTTACATTAAGTTTAAATCTGTTAGATGAATATTGGACTAAATAGAGGATTAAATATAATTATGTGGTTATCTTTAGCATTCATTCTTCACCCCATTGGCTCCCTTTTTTTTAAATCACACTTCTTTCTGGTCTTTTCTTTTTTTATATTGAAATAAGTGAAAACATAAAAAATGGCATATGTGAATCCTCAGGACATTCTGATTAATCTTATTGTATGATCATCTTACTGTATAGAAAATTTCACTAATAGCATGCTGTATCATATGTGTGTATATTTGACTACAGTATGATCGTTCCTTTTTTTTTTTTTTTTTTTTTTTTTTTTTTTTACAATATATGATCATAAGTTCATGTATTGTCTTTTTAGCTTATGTATCTTATAGCTAGTCAGAGTTTTAGATTTTCTTTAGACACTAGAAATTAAGGGAAATTAAGCTCTTCTGATGTCTACACCATTTGAAGTGATCACTCATCTGGTGAAATACCCCATGAACCTTTGACCTCCTGTGTTAACATGGTATGTGAAACTTATCTCACCTCCCCTGCAATCACATTCTTCTTGCCCTTGACGTGCAGCAGTCTGCGGACATTGTACGTGTTGGTTTCTACTTGCTTCATCCCCGAAGCTACTCCACCCTTCTTATAACTGTTGAAAGAGGATGTAGTGTGTCTTAATGTGTTTTTTTTAAATAGTAATCTCTAATCCTATAATTTTTTGTCACAGTGATGTAAATGCAGAATTGCAGTTGATCAAGTTCGTCATGATATATAAAGCTACTTCTTGAAACAGTAGTGGTCATACTTCTGGATCTTGACTGTTTTCAGTAAGAGCTGGATGATCTGCAAATTATCTTTTTCTCAATCTACCTTTTTCTCAATTTAGGTCTTACAAAGCATATCAGACTGACTTTCTCTTTCTGATTGGAGAGCAATAAATTGAAATTCAGCATTTACAGAATAGAAAATGAGGTATTGCTGGACCTTTCAGTCACCAGCATCAGTCAGCTCAATTCCTCTAATCACAATCCATCAGCCACCAGATCCTGCACATTTCATATTTTCAATATCTGTAGAATATTTCTTTCTGGACTATGGAGATTCTACCACAAATTCTAACACAAACTTTAATCATTTCCAGGTTGGATTGACTACTCTCTACTTCCTACTATCCCTTCAAATGTTACAGTATATTTTGTCAAATTCAAAATTATGATTGCATCTGGGCATCTAAAGTCTCTTCACTATATTATCTAAATATCTTGATTTTTAGATTGCAAGAGCACCTGCTCAATGGCTAAATTTAAATGTAAATACATTAAACAGCCTAATCTGTAAAAAGAACTTACATGATGCCCTGTTTGAAATAGCCTTGGAAGGTGGGGCTCTCATAGGCCTGGGTCTCCCGATGTTGCACTGCGACGCCGCCCAGGTGGTCATCCATCAAGGTAGCATAAATGGCTGCAGCCCCCTGCTCATCCACAGAGGTCGCCTTGCCCAGCCAGTAGTGAATGTCATAGGTGAAGGTGTTGCTGGTCTTTTGTGTCTGATTGAAGACATGTCACAGTCAGCACTCTATTTGACATTCTGCACTGGGTGGGCTTTTAAAAGTTTTTATGTAGTGTTTAATCATATTCATTAATTGACTGATAACTTGCAGTAAATACTTACATTTAGTATTAAATAGCTGTCTCCCTCATAAAACTGTCCATATGTTTTAGGTGGGCATGGTACCAGTTCCATTTTCTGTCCATGATAAAACAGAGATCTGATAAGTGGTGTGTTATAGTGACAAAAATCACTGAGCACGAACATTTCTTTAGTACAAATTTTTTTAACTCGAATGACTAAGCAGATGTGGGCTCAAACCTCACCTCCACTCTCCATATCTGCAGTCCTGGTGTGGTTTTATCGAGGACTTTTTTAACTTCGGTCTTTACTTTTGGCATGATGCCAGCTGCAGAGTCAGGGACCTGAGATAGGAGATGAGAAAATCATTACACTGATAAGAACTATTTTTTTTTAAGAAATGAAAGTTCCCTAAAATAAGAAAATCAACCTAGTATATCAGGTTGACATTTCTCTCTAGCAGTTTTCAATAGCTTGTATATGAGGCCTTTCTCACTTCTCACAGTGACGACCCTGCTTCCACTGGTTGTAATAATAAACTAACCACTGTCTGTGCGGAGTTTCAGTGCATGTTCTCTGTGCGAGTCTATGAGGGTTTCCTCTGGGTTCCCTGGTTTACTTCCACCTCAAAAAAACATGACACTAGGTAGATAGGCTAAGATAATTTGCCCTTAGGTGTGAATGTGTGAATGTGTGTGCTTGTAGCACGGAAACACTGAAAATGTCATAATTTGGAAGAAAATAACCAATTCAGTACCATTTCAAGTGAGTCACATAATTAGGAACTTTAATTTTACAATTGAGTCAGTTGTGTTTTTTTTATTAGTAGCATTTTTGTCCAGAACTGTTCGTGTCTTGTGTGCACATGATATTGTCATTGATTAAAACACTGCCTTTTTGATGCGATTTTATTTTTAACAATAGATATAGTCACAAAGCAGCTTTACAGCAATCCCGATGTAGATTTAGATCCCTAATGAACAAGTCAGAGATAAGAGTGGCAAGAAAAAATCTTCTTCTGGGTGACATTGGATAGTTGGAATATAAATCATTACAGTACACAGGTGTAGAAGAGTAAATGCAAATAATAATAAGTATGTTGAAATGATGTTCAGTATGAGCATATTGTGAATAAGAGACTTTAGCACAGGAGAGTCTTTATGGTTACAGCAGCAGTTCTAAGGCACAAGTCTACAATATCCAGCTGGGATTATCTGCTGAAGCAGGGGTGAATATTGGGCTTCAGTTTCTGGAAATTTCCAATATTTATGGTCTTCATGTGGGACTATTAACAATTAGCAACTCAGAGCAGAAGTAAGAAAATTCTTGAAATTTATTTGGCAATTGTAATTTTAGAAAAGTTGTTTCCAAATTACATCACAGTTACTCTTTTTTGAGTCACAGGCAAAAAAAGCATGTGCTACTGGGCTGACGGTGGAAATACCCTTTTAACTTCTGCATTTCAGCCATTGCTTATCTGCAGCTGTTTTACTGTATTTATGATTGATGTAAATAATGAGCAATGGTCAAATGTGTGTATGTAATGATAATTGCATAATGATAAATATAAACATAGTATATATGTAAATAGTGTTTCTGAAATGCAGTGCTCTTTAAAAAAAAAAAAAAAACAACAGAAAAAAGAACTCACAGGGAGGAAGTTACAGTTTGTGAACATCTTTCACAGGAAGTAAAGTTGATGATAAACTAAAAGCTATAAAGTGTCACCACAGTGTTTGTTTAGTGTGACTCTTGTGTGTGCACACACTACCCAGCTGTTTCAATAAGCTGGGGCTTATATATTTAGTAGATAATTTAATTGAGCCTTCACTGCATCTCTTGTTCAGTTTCACCTTCACTGTCATCCACCCTCAGGCCTCAACACCACCAGCAACCTCCACTCTTTTCGCTAATGTTCTCTGTTTTTGTTGATGGAACAACTGAGACAGCTGAGGTGATAATGTTTGAGTTTGAATCGGTCTACTTTTCCATTGCATAATAGACCACACTCTTCCTTCTGTCACAGTGCTAGTCAGAAGCTCACAAGAGACAGATGTCCAATACTGCCTTGAACATGTCTAAACTCCAGGTTTAAAGGTTCGAGAATGGCATCATGTAATGATGTCTAGCTATATTATTTTCTATGTGATGAGATTATATAGTCCAAAAGACAAAATCTGATCTAAAATTATATAATCAAAAATAAGGATGTTGCTAATTTAGACCTAGTAAGTGCTTTTTCACTAAGAAATTGTCACAGCCTTTCAGTTAAGCTAAACTAAACCATCACTAACTACATCCGTGTTTTAGAGAATGGACCATTGGGTAGCATAAATTACCGTTAAACTCTAGGAGTACAGTCAAATATATGATCTTTTTCTTCTTGCATGCCACTGGAACAAAGATGTCATGTTCAGCTTTAGGATTATGATAATGTTTATGGTTTAATTACCCTATACACCATTTATATACCACCCTGGCTGCAGTGACTCATTATTAGGCTGATCTTCTTAAGGTTGCATTGGAAGCCTCTCTAATGAAGGAGGGACTGAGGTGCTGATGTAATGACTAATGTAACTTACTGATTTCGCCATGACAGCCTCGCTACTTAAGAAATATTTCAAACAGCCCAATGTCATTCCATCAAACATATCACGTAATATTTCACGGTGTTAAATGGTATTTGTATAGTTCTGTCAGGTTACTATGTTTGGCGATTGATCCTGGTCTGGTCTGATTGCCACCTATTTATCATTCTGCTGCCTCCATCTTGTAGTCCAATCTTTTTCAACTTTACTCTAAATAAACTTGGGTTCTTCCTAAATTCCCATCATTAGTTTATGTTGATGTCAAAGGTCATATGTACAAGAGTTAGATATAAGGTCTTTAAGATATAGTTAAGCTATTTTATTCTGTTCTTCATTTGTGATTTTATGTAGACTTTGTAACAACTGCAGCATAGCCACACCCTTACCAAATGGCGTTCAAAAGCTGTCGGTGCTGACAACAGCATTGTTTTATCTGACACCACATCAAAATGGAGACTAATATTACAATTTCAGCACAGTGCTCAGTTGGCTTAGCCACATTATCAAAACAAAACATAGTTCCGAGTCATTTCTTATGGATGTAAGCTCTAGATAGATGGTGATTATTATTTTATGATTGCAATGCTGCGTTAGCGCTGATGTGACCTTTTGCATCCTTAAACAAAATGTAAATGACTTCTAAAATCTACTTCAGTTTTCTGAACAAATACCTGAATCCACATGCAGGATATGCATTCCAGTAATTTGGGATGCATTTCCATCAGATACTTATGTAATCATGCATGAATCTATAGCTGATTTGAGTGATCATTAAGCTAACTTGAAACTATTAGAAATCCATCTTTTGGAGAGCACCACAGAAGTGGACTCACTTGAAGAAAGACACTTACCTAGAAAGAGAGGCAGCAGAGAAGTGCTACAGGATTGAACAGATGGCGTCGGAGTGGCCGTAATGCTCGCTCCCTACTTTACAGCCCCTGCACTTTGCCTCTTGGCCTGGCAGTCTTTTTCCAACCACTCAGGGTGATGCTTGCCTTTTATGGTGAGTGTAGGGGATCTGCATACAGGTGTGTTTGTGTGTATATGTGTGTGTGTGAGTGCATGTGTATGTGTGTCGATCTGTTGACAGGGATTCGCTAGGAGCCTCATAGTCTCTACTGTAATTTTTTTTAAATAAAAGTTTGCTCAGATCCAAGATTTGATGTTGATAAACCCCTAAATATTATTTGTTAAAAAACTGTGCTATCTTGCTGTCTTGGTTTCATGTAGTTTTGGATGAGATGCCATGAAGCACCAATAATGGAATTCTTTCAAGGTGTGAAAGGCTTCATAAAGACATAATTGTTACCAACCTCAGGCCCAACAGTGAAGGCAAAAAAACAAACAAACAAAAAAAACCAAAAAACAAAACAAAACAGCAAACAAAACAAAACAAAAAACTGTCAGATTAAAAAGAAAAAACAGAAAAGCTTTGTGCTTAAATCTTGAATGGAATGCAAGAATGCATAAATGCTTAACCCTTCCCCTACTATACACTTTCTTAACCTGACAGTGAACCTAATCATGTAACTGATTGTTTTTTCAAGTTATGATTAGCGATGCTTATTAGCAATGTGTGTAAGCTATGGTGCATTCGTGCACTGGAATACATATTATGTTATGCAGGTATTATAATCTATTTAGTGCTATTCTAATGACTAAATTTCAATAAGTGATCACTCATTCCACAAAATCAAACCTCTGTAGATAATTACAATATAAAAGCAATAAAAAATAATTGTACAGGAAAACCCAGCAACACAAATATACTCAAATGCTCGGTCAAATCTGCATCTGATGATGTGATATCAGAATTCTTACAATTCCTCTTCAAATTTCCTACAAAGTTTGTAGAACTACAAAGGTTGCTTATACCTATTTAAAATGCACTAACCTGATTTTAGTCATTCACATTACCATGCCATTGTCTTGAATTATATGTGCATTTCCTAAACCTGCATTTTCCTAAACCTCAGGAATTAACTCAGTAATTACTCTTTTTTTTTTTTTTTTTACAGTGTTTTATCCAGATATACAGGTCAGGAACTATTTGCAGACTTTTTGTGCATGGTCCAGGCTTGAGATAGGAAAAGATTTTGTCTAAAGTGGGCTGGTTGTGTGTTTGTGAGATGTACAGTGATGCAGTGTGTTTGCCTCAGCTTTTGTTCTGCCCAACTCATGCAGCAACATGAACACGACAACACTGGATCCCTTGTGAATAACGCTGTTTACGAGAGGTGCTTTGGAAACCATACAAAGAGCAACTTTTCTGATTTATAACTTGCAAGCTATTCAGCAACCTTTGCCCTCACCACACACAAATACACACCCTTCTGATCTTGGGCACAAAAGCGTATAATGTTCACAACCTATAACTAATCACGCTTGCACAGAATTACTTTGTTGTTCTAAAGGATTAACCAAAGCAATTGCTTACTGTACCAAAAAAATGGTAATCCAATTTTTTTACCTATAATTTTTTTAAATATGATATGAGAAGAGCTTTCCTACCTGCTTCTGGGACAGTGAATGTGTATGTGCGTGTCTCCTTGGGAGCAGAGTCTCAGCTTGTTTCACTTGTTTTGTATGTGAACTTCAGCCTTCAGTACACCACAGTACGTCTTCTGATCCTCAGACTCATTAACTAGTTCTGCCATAGAGGACTGCCAGAGCAGGGCTCAATGCTGAGCTCCGGCCACTGGTGCCTCAGAGACCCGCTCCCCTTTCATTACATAATTCACTCATTAGCTTCATGCCTCTCTTTTGTGCACTGAGATGTGATCATCAATGTAGAAACAAACAAATGCTCTTTATTTCTGCTAAACAGTAGGCAAATCAATTCATCATTGTATTTTTAATGAAGTAAATGCCTCATTCCTCACCTTTCTGATTAGTTTTCACTGGCTAACTCGTAAGATTATTAAATATTGCGTTTAATGAGATAAAGTGTTATGTTTTAAATAAACTAATGACGTTCTGACTTCTATCAACTAAGAAATACAACAATGTCCTTTTCCTCTGGAAAAATCAACCATCGTTTAAGTAAGACATTTTATTTAGATGTACATTACACATACTTTCCTAGTACACACAAAAGATCATATACAAAAGTCACCACAGGCAATTATATACAAGGAACTGAAGCTGAACAGCAATTTAGCAATACACATTAATACTTTAAACTGTTGAATATGTCATAAAATGTGAGCAAAATACAATGTCGCAGTCACAGATCAATCCCCTGAGCATCCCAATCCAATTCCCTGAGAATCAATCATGGCCTACAGAACACTGATTACTGTGCTCAGGTGTTCAAGCAACAGTGTTAATTACCCAGCACAGGGGATGGTGCAAAAATGTGGACTGGAAAAGCATGCTTGAGTACTGGATTAGTAACGTATAATACATTTGCAATAGATTTATTTTAAATAACACAGTTTTCCTCCATTGATCCCCTACTACCACTACTTCTACTACTACCTTAAGAGTCTCCAGTAAACGCAGGATTTGCAACAGTTGTCGTTGCCTTCTGGAATAATGGATTTTCACTCTGTAGAGAGAGAGAGAGAGAGAGAGAGAGAGAGAGAGAGAGAGAGCGAGAAAGAGAGAGAGCAAGTCCAAAGTGAAACATGGAATCAATGTTTTCACACCACAAGTGAATTCAATATGGTGATATTCCACTGTATTTCTTGTTGTTGTTGTTGTAGTTGTTGTTATTATTATTATTGTTGTTAAAAAATAGAACATACTTTTGCCCACTGACGGCGCTGTGCTTCCTTTTCAAATCTCTTCCACTCTTTGAGGTCTTTGAAATAAAATATTGCCTTAATGAGGGTGAGGAGCAGAAGTCCAATCAGTGCCACACCAGCCAGAGATCCACCCACGATGAGAGCAACGTTCGGCCCCTCAGGACATTCTAGCATTCAGCATGTACACAGATTATAAAATGACAAGACTTGGCATAAGTGACTGCAAGAAAAGTTAGATAGATGCATTTAGTCAATGTCTATTTAGTGTTATTACACCATATCAGAGGATGAGTTTCATTTAAAAATGTTTAACAACCAATTTACTGTAGAAATTTGGAAATCTGAAGAAATGTGGATTTGGGCAGTTGGAATATTCCGCTAATAAAATAAAAATTACAGTGAATAGACTTTACTATTGATGTTAAATTAAATAAATATTACCAGTAGACAGCTGGATATAGCTGTTAGATGTTGATTGGTAAAGTGTTAATTAAGCATCAGTGGCAGATAGCTGCTTAACATTTTGTACATTATTCTTAGAAAATGTAACAAGCCACCATTTGATGATACTAAACCAAAATTACAAACATGGTCACAGTTACTGATTTGCTTTACCTCTGTTCTTGAGGACATTCACAGTATATTTATCAAATCCATCTTGCGGAGTCATTGAGAAGATCATCCGGCAGCCTTCTCTGTCCTTCACTTGGCAGTCCTTTTTTGCCAGGTTTGTATCTACTCTAACATCAAGGTGAGTGCAGGACTCCGCGCAGTTCTTCTCAAGTGGTCCTGTCCCAAACGCCTTGCATTCAACACAGCTCCTAATGTTTAATAAGGGGATATGAATATCATCATATGAAATTAACATATAAAACATTTGAAGGCCTATGGATGAGTCCAGTCCATGAATCTTGAAATACTATTGTTCAAAATAGTTTTGAATATTATTGGGCAAACTAATCTGAATGAATGAACATCTTATAACAGTGACATTTTATTTGTATAGTCCACTTTAGATACACTACAGTCAACATCAACTGATTCTCAACATATCAACAGATATTGATCTATCTCACAATGTCATATTTAATCAATACTTTTCACATTTCCTATTAAAAGTCTATGAATAGAAAAATCAAACATTATAAACTGGGTTACTCAAATAAAGTGAAAGCAAAAGGGACAATTTGGTAGTTGATAGATTACCTACTATCCAAATCAAGTATTATGATTTTAATGTGTAAAAGGTTGATGGCATGTTGATGGTTGTCTGATGTTTCTCTTACCCAGACTGTTGGCATGGCAATTCGCAAGTGGGACACATGTCACATCGTAGTCCCTTGTATCCCCTCTCGCAAGCACACTGGTTGCACACACATTTGCCACGTCCATGACACACGGTTTCTCCCGTCTGGCAACTTTCATTAGATTTCATGCACTGACAGGCTGTTCCTTCATAGCCCTCATAGCATTTACATTCTCCACATCTGCAATCCCCTTTCCCTGAGGAAAACCCATAAACACAATGTGAGTGCATGTTTGAAGTGCTGTGTGTGTGAAACCTCTTTTGGCATGTATATGTATGTGTCCATACCTCCACACAGTTTGTTTTGGAACTTTTCACAGTGTTCATCATCACATTCACAGTGAGGACCGTAGTAGGACTTGCCCCCCTCGGTTTGATGGCATTTGCATACTCCACACACGCAGTCTCCACGGCCCTCACACTCTGTCCCATTGTCCTTGCGGCACTGAGCCTTCAGCGTGGCCTCGTCTTTCTGACCCAAGCTGCACTCACACCTCTGTCCCAGGAAGCCAGTGTTGCAGCTATGGGGAGAGAGAAGCATAAAGTGTCACATATAAACACTGTTGTGTAATTTATTTTGTACATTATCAATAAGCAAGTGATGGTATACAGGTAGTTCTGAGAATATCTGATGTACTTACACTGTTATTACTGATATTATGGGACACTAGTATGAATGATCAGGACACAAAATTAATTTACAGTGCAGTGTGATTATTAAAATGTGTTTTATTTATTGATATATGATTTGGTAGTGCAGACCATGCCCTCAACTAAATAACATGGAGAGTGACTATGGAACTGTTAAGTGGGTGGAATTCGAAGAACTTGGGCTGGAGTTCTGGGAGGTTTCTGCTTAGTGCTAGATAGCCAGACCCCCCACTAAAGACTATTGTTCAGGAGTTGTTGAATAGTAGGGAGGAGATGGGGAAGCATATCCTAGCAATTTCTTTATTTAAAAGCATGGAATGAAATGAACAGGTCTAACCTACAATTTAAAAAAGAGTTCTTAGAGATTCCATAAAAAGTAAAGAGCTCATAGCTTCCTAACAGGCTTCTACTTGGAACCCTTTCTGACAGGGAAACCCTCTGAGGTATGCTTCCACATAGGACCTTCAAGGCTTCCTCTCAGAGGGACAAATGGCACATCCCTTGAGAGTTCTTAAAATAAAGGTTCCTAAAGTTCTGAGACCTTTCTTACTTTTCCTTACTTAGTAATTTAATACAAGTCCCCTCCAAAGTATTGGAATGACAAGGCCAATTCTTTTGTTTTTGCTATACACTGAAGACATTTGGGAACAAAATCAAGATCAAAAGATGAATAAATATGATAGATCAGAATTTCAGCATCCATTTCCTGATATTTACATCAAGATGTTTTAAACAACTTAGCATATGGCACCTTTTGGTTGAACCCACCAATTTATCAAGTGATTAAAAATATCGGAACATGTGACTGATAAGTGTTTCTTGTTGCCAAGATGTGCCCTGTTAGGTTAAGCCATGGCTTGGGCTTGCATGGTTGCTTCTGGAACAGGCTCACTAATCTTTATTACTCATGATGGTAGCAGCTGAATGAATTCAGAAGTCTACAGAAATATTCTGTCTACCAAAACGTGGAAGGTTTTAAACTGGCAAAGTCAGTAACCTGTTCTTAACCCAAGTGAGCATACGTTTCCCCTCCTGAGGAGGAGGCTGCCCCAAAACAAACAACAACTGAAACAAGCTGCAGTATACATTTACATTTATGGCATTTGGCAGACGCCCTTATCCAGAGCGACTTACATTTTTTATCTTATTTATACAACTGAGCAGTTGAGGGTTAAGGGCCTTGCTCAAGGGCCCAGCAGTGGCAGCTTGGCGGTGCTGGGGATCGAACTCATGACCTTCCAAGTGAGTCACTGGCTTGATGCAGTTATTGCAAAAATGTGATATTGCAAAGAGATATGCAACCAAATATTAAGTGTTATTTACTTTAATTTTTCTTTAAAATCTGTTAATATTTATTAATTTGTTAATTAATTTTTAATATCTCTTAATAGTATCTATTCCAGTACTCTTGCTCACCTAATTGTTTAACACATCTATGCATCAGCCAAATGAGGTAAATGTTAATGTAAATATCATTAATTGTATATTACCCTAATTGTAAAATGGCAGACCCAACAACAGTAACAACAACAACGCCACCACCACCAACAATAACAACAACAAATGAGCAACAGGAGCTCGGAACATAAGAGGAGTATTCACGTACTTGCATGTGCCACAGACAACTGTGCCTTGTTTATTACAGTACTCGTGTACATCTGGCTGATTGTCGCACTCACACTCGCATCGTGTTTTAACCGAAACCTTCAGTTTTTCATTGAACCCCAAAGGACCAATGTTGAAGCTCTCTTTATTAAGGCATTTTGCTGCCTTTACAGTTACCCTGAAAGTCACCTGGAGAGAAAACAAATCAAGGACACCGCTAAGCAGGATGTGCTGCGATATACTATTGGACAATACAGTGTCAGCATACAGTTTTTCATTTGTTTCTCAACATAGACTATATACACACAAACATATAGATATATATATATATATATATATTTATATATATATATATATATATATATATATATATATATATATATATCACTATAAAGGTATCTGGGGATATAAATTCATCTGAAGCTCGAAACATTTAACTACAAATAAACAATTTAATTACAATGCTTTACATAGAAATTAAATGAGATTCCTATTAATAGCCCGTATTGCCGGTGGGTGTGCCTGGTTGTTAGGGTACCTCCTTTCCGATGCCGACATTGTTACATGTCCCCTTATCACTAGGCTTCTCTCCTCCCTCACAACTAGATGTGAATGTTACTGATATGTCTTTTGGGAGTCCATCATGGGTCACAATTATATTAGAGGAGAGTTTCTGTAAAAAAAAAAATAATCAGAAAGAAGTCAACAAAAACACTTGCACTTACTTGCAGTTCATTTAATTACATAGTAATTACAAAGAAATGTCACTAATTCTATGTAAAGGTTTGTAAAAGAAAAAGTTCCTCACATTGTATGCATCCTCAATTAGTTTTACCACATTGCTTGAATCTGTAGTTAGTACTCCAACTTCTGATTTAGGAATCAGTTTACTCAGCTCCTTGAGAAGAAAACATCTTTATGTCACAAAGGATATTCCTTATATCACAAACATCCTTATATCACAAAGCATATTGCTTATATTAATATGGTGTACCATAAATTCTAATAAATATTAAGAGAAAAACACTCACTTTGTATATATGTGACACATCTTCAGTTACAGCAAAAATAGGCTGTATGTTTTGCTCTTCCAACTTCCTGGCTATCTGACCAACAGATGGGTAATCCTGACAGAGACAGTTTAATGAAGACACTTATTTTATTTTAGGCAATACTTTCAAAAAAAAAAAAAAAGAAGCAGTGTCACATCAAAAGTTTGGAACCATTTTTCCACTATATTACTTCAGAAGTATTCAGACATACCCAAGTGTTGCTCATGCTGTACATGTTGTTTTTATCCAGCTGACAAGTCTCTTGGTTGGGTTCGAGGATGCCAGCAAGTTTCCCATCACCTGCCATGTGGAAGCCAGCATCAGTGGCCAGCACCAGCAGCCGTGTGCTGTTTCCCCAGCCGATCTCATTCTGTGCATGGAAAAAAAAGATGCTACTGCATGACTATATGACTATTTGTGTGGTAGTCTGGGGAAACCCACTGAATGACCCTGTGGCTGAATTCTGGAAAACAACCAAAAATAAGCAAAAGAAAACCAATTGACCCAAATTGAGTTTTTCTGTTGATAATATACTTTGACATCTTTTAGCCAAATTGTCAAATTTAATCAAAAGAATAGAACTGACTGAATTAACCAGTGATGATTTCCCCACCAATGTTAACAGTGAACAGAAATCAGACAAAGAGACGATGAGGCTTGTGTTTATATGTGAGTGACTTTTAGCTCAGCTCTTGAGACAGATGAGGATGATGCTGATACTCAAAGTGAACACTCATTTCCCATTGTAACCTTATAATTGTTTAAAATTTGGCAGTAATGTTGTTTTTGCATAAGTAGATTAAGTTGTAAATGTAGAGGCAGGTGGGGCATCTTCCAGCAGACTTGTAAGAAAAATCATTACTGTTTTCATTTTTAAGGGTAACCAGAGAGTTACCAGAAGAAATGTGTGTGTGTTTGTGTGTGTTCAGAAAATGTCACAGTTTAACCAAGAAAAAGGATTTCCTGGGCTGCCACACATAAAGTGTAACATGAAAAAGTATTATAAGTGAAGTCTCACCACACAGGTGACAACTTGCATGATGGCATCCAAACCTCCCTCTGGTGTGTCCAAGTTGCCAGATATTTTCTGTCTAGAGACCATTTCATTGAATTGTTTCTCATCCTTTGTCAGGTTGAGGACATGCTGATAGCCAAATGCTGGCTGACATTCCCGTGCTTTGGCTGGACAGGGCTTTTTTAACTTCTCTTCGGTTGTGTCCGTGAATGGAAGAAGTGTTTTATCAACAAATGAGCCAAAGCCTGCATGAACAAACCAGGGTAATACAGCAGTTATTTTAGCATAAAAACGTATATAGTAATGTTAAAGGAAAAATCCACGCTGAACAACTTTTGTATTCATTTTTAAAATTAACATGTAAATGTTAGCTAAATGTTTATTATACAATGAAATCCTTGAACATTTTAGTTTAAATATCTTTCATCTACCTCTTGGTCTATTTTCACTTGGTTAATAGTTTCCTACATTACCCACACTACCACTCAGCCACATGCTGATAGCTGAAAGTCAGCTAAAAAAAAAACCCTGGTGCAGCAGTGCCTTAGTCCTTTAGTCTGTCCATCTCTCACATCCTCATCTGTACACTCTGCTCAAATTGATCAGCTTCCAAAGCTTTAATTTTCATGCTAATATCACTGTGAACACTGTCATGCTTGTCACCTTATAAATTGCTAATAAGCCGAGCTGAGTCTCTGCTGTAACTCAGTGCAACTGCGTCATATATCTGCATTGCATTCCGAGACCTTGGGTCCAATATCCTCTGCCTCCACTACTTCTATGTTGGATTTCTCACTAATATGACATTGAACTTCGCTGGGAAATGGTGAATGAGAAAAGAAGCGCTTGCATTTCATTAGGCGCTAAGAGCATAACCACCAAACTAGCCCAGAGTCACTAACCACATCGCAAATATTTCAATATAAACATATTTAACATGTTAAAGAGTGAAGTCTTCTTTTACTGTCCTCATTATATGTTCCTTTACCTATCCTTGCATTTCCAGTGATGCTCTGCAGACTTTTAAGTATTTCTTTTCCCAGGTTTTTCACATTCTTCAAGTCATCGTCCATTGAATAGGACAAATCCATTAGATAGTACAGATCAACAGGGTAACCCACTGCCCTTTTAAATTTGAGCTGGAATGTGAAGGCATGACCTGAAAAAAAAAAAAAGTTTATTGAAAATTTTCATTTTAGTGTTAAAAACGGTTAAAGCGAGTTTTTCTTCAGTTGAGATTTGGATTTGACTTTTGTTTTGAGATCTGTGTATTGTTCTATCATTTTAAGGTAGTATACCTGGTCGTAAATTGAGTTCAATTTCTTGCGGCTGCACCTGAACTGGATTAGTCGTCTTCTCTGACCCTGACAGTGGTCTATTCTGACGTAAGTCCGAGGTGCTGGGTGAGCTGATTATCTTTTCCTCTTTGCAGCCTTTTTCTATAAGCTTATTCCTTGTGTCACATCGCACTGCTTCTGGCTCTCCAGGCTTGATGAACCCCTGTGTTAGGAAAACAGCAAATCAGTATCCACATTTTGATATTTTTGTTGTCTTTAGCACAAGACCCTTGGCATATAAAGTAGTTTGTAATCTGTCAGTGAAAAGGCTGTGCTCCATGTGGATTTCTAAAGCATGGCAATGTCAGCAGTACACAGAAGGTGATTGGGTTTGGTTTTTGCTGACGTGCTTGACTGGAAAAAAGCTCTGATACAGTGATCAGTGATAAGACTATGATGAGGTTGTTTTGTAGATCTTCTCATTCCTGAATTCAATGCATTTCAGTCAGGCTAAAGTAGAAATTTCATTTTTTTTTATTATATTTTATTTTGTGCTCTCTGAGCAGAATCATAAATATTTTATTAAATTGAGGTTCAGTTAATTTGTGTTTAATCCAGAAGAAGTAATGCCATTAAAACATTAAAAGTGGTACAAATATTATAATAGTAATAGTGTTTTTTATTATTATTTTATTTTATTTTTTATTTTTTTGATGTTAATATTCATTATGCACATTTCAAATCCTAATATCTTAACAGACAATGTTCATATAATAAATTAAGGCCTACATAAAGTTAACACCCTGGTGTTCAAGGTGTTAAATACATTAGTTGGTCTCATAAAATTAATAAAGTTAATTCAGCGCTCTTTCCATTATAGCTTGGTAAGTTAATGTTAGCATATGCAATCGAAATGGGTTAATGTTTTAATGTATGTAGCCTACTCACCAAGTCCTGGCACCAGGTGCATCCTGGTCCAGATTTAATGCAGTCATTACATGACACCACTGATGATTTTATACATTCCTCCTGAGAGTAGACTGGTAAAAAGAAGACATGGATAATGAAGTCAACCTTGTGTTCTTTACACTTGATAAGTTCAAATAAATCATGCATTATGCACTATATGAATACATAAATCATCATGCCAATTTAACTTTACCATATCGTCCACATAACAGCAGGAGAATGACCTTCATTGCCTGTGGCATTTTCTAATGAAAAACATCACATTGTTTTATTATTAATGATACAATAACGATGGCAAATGTACAGCTCTAAACAGATCTACACAGAAAGTTAAAAAGCAAAACTCTTCACAGCAAAAGTGCATGTGACCATTTATTTCATTTGCTTTAATGAAGAACACTGTTTGTCTTATTGTTTTTAATGATCTTATATCATGCAATTTATTATTAGATGATATCTTTGTGCTTCATAATATTCTATCACTTTTTAACATAAGGTTCTTGAGGTTGATAATAATATTAATGCTGACATTAATGCTAACTTATATTATATTTCAACAACAAAAAAACTAATGATAATGTTATCATAGCAATTAGTAAAAATTAGTATTGCATTTCAGCTATTTTTAAATGTTTAAATTCAAAAGTAATTTCTGTAGGTACAAAGCACCTCATAAGCTTCACATGTAACTCCTTGACATTTAGCTGGCTCAAGCCAATCTTTCTAATAGTAGACCTAGCTATTACAGCCCCCCTAATAAAAGATTATTGTTATAATAAAATGATATGCTGTAGAACATTCGGTTTAAGGTGGTGCAGAAGTAAGGTTGTGACACAGCATGGAAACAGCGCCATCTTTTGATAAATGCATTTTATTAAACTGGTGGTTAGTTGTTGTTTTTTTTAACTTAGACTCATCTCTTAACTTATCCTTTTGTGTTTTTTGTTTTGCAAGAGGAAGCAACACACTTTCAGAAACAAGGGATATGAGTACACCTGAAATCAACACTGAGAGAACCCCAGGGCCAACAATGTGTGTCTTGTGTTAATGTTGATTTAATAGTAACAAATCCTTTCGAAATTCCTAAGGCACACTGTTTACAACTTCTAATTCCCACTTCCTCATAATTAGCATTTGACTTATTCATCTGATTATATTAATTTCATATCCTAACATATTTTAACATATCCTAGCAATGAGATATGTGATGATGATGCGATGAAACATCACTTTACGTTTAAGCATAAGGTTTTGCAACAAACTGCTACACCCAGGAAGTGAAGAACAGCACATTACGAAGAAGGGTGCTACATGCATGCTCTGCACAAACAAGTGTGAAAAGGAGACTGCCATAAATGGTCAGAGCTTCACAGCTTTATAGTTCTTGTATTGTCATTATTTCCAGTGGTCAATTTCTAACACAGAATGATATGTTTAGCCAAAACCGCAACCCGTGAACATGACCTGCAAACACTATTCATGGCAACGAAGGACCAGTGGTACTGTTCAAAATGCACTCTGAAACATGATGTATGTTTGGACAAAATGGGATTGATAATAATGAAATATACTGAAAGTTATTCTTCTGATTGGATCTTTTCATACAGAATAACCATATACCAAACAATATTACATGTAGCCTATGTGAATATGCACTGTACTGGGGGAATGGTAAATAAATAAATAAATAAAAAACCTTAACATGAAATAATGTATGTAATGTATACCACAGCGAGAGAGAGAGAGAGAGAGAGAGAGAGAGAGAGAGAGAGAGACAGAGAGAGAAAGGGGTGATTGTTTATCATGGTTATTAGAAAGTGGTCATGATCTTGTTCCACTACATTAAATCTGTTTGTGTTCATTAATAAATGAAAGAGTGTAATTGTTGGCTGGGGTATAAGAATAACACACTACAACAGAATAACACACTCCAGACCCCGTCGTGGATTGTTTTTGTATAACAGTTTGCCATGTTATTCCTTATATATACACCAATACTAACATCAAGCTGTGAAATGGTTTTTGATGCTAAACCGAAAGAACAAATGTGCTGAACAAATTCACATGAGCTTTCACATCATCTATCAAGAATAATGAAAGTGTTAGACCAGAATAAAATCTAATTCCTAGTTAAAACAGAAAATAAAATAACTATCACTCATTATTCTCACCAAGTAACATAATAAACTGCTTTCATTGCTTACTTACGGATTCTGAAATGCTGTTCGCAGAAGATTGCATGAAAGTGTTCACTTCCTGCCACAAAGGACTGTTACTTCAGATGGAAACTGCAGAAATGCAGCCCATTTGCCAAAAAAGCAGTGGAGGAAGCAGGCGGCCCTATAAAAAACACACGGGAGGGAAACGTTACAGAGAAGTGAAAGAAAAATAAAGTATACAATTTTCAGACTGTTAAACAATCAAAAACAACTACAAAGACACACTTTAATTCCTCAACACTACCTGGTTGGCATTAGCTTTATGCTATATCGACACTTGATCTTAATGCACATTTCTTTTAGACTCTTTTATGATTAGGTTATTATTAGTACAGATGTGAACACATACTGTATGTGCCTGTAGACAAAACTCTGGAGGAGCTCCAGCAACAGTCTGGATGAAATCCAAACCAAAGTGCTCTCATGTATAATCTAATGTCTGTGAGAAATCATTGGTAAAATGTAATGCTCGGTTGTGAGGTAGCAAAACAGAAGAAGGAAACTTATGTACATTTTACCTGAGCAACAAACAAGTCACTTGCAACCATCCTTGGCTTCAGTTAAATCATGAAGCAGACTGGCACAAAGTCCATCAGGCAGAGATTTAAATTATATTACATCCTACATGATCATAGGTATCTTAACAACTTATAATAGTAGTAGCTTCTTGGTGTGCAGTAACTCTGTCACTAATTGGATACCATTTCATGCTAAATTTATTTATTAACATTTACAAATGGAAAAATATTCACATTGAAAATTTTAAGATAACATATTCTCGTTGTCTACAAAAACCTGCCTTTCAGTTACGTTTTGCCATTTGGAGTAAACGCAGGTCACTTAAAAGTTAAAAGTGAGATTAAAAGAAAGTATTTAACAATTTTCATGTTTCTTTACTTCGGATGTATACACAGCCGGCTCGGAATACACAGTCCATAGTGCATTGGGTTCCACTGGTTAATAATGTTAATCAGTATCTTAGATAATTGTCTGGGTTCCAGTTCCTGTTTTTTTCTCTTGCAGTAAATTTAGCAGAAGTACCTCCTACACACCTTGTCAAACAAACCATTTCCATATAATACATTTACAGGTTAATGATTCATTTTATTAGCAAGTTCCTACAAGTTCCTATTATTGTTAACACATAGAGCCTAGTAATGTCTAATGCTGTAACAGTCACATTGTTATGTTGAATTTTTAAATTATATTTTATATAGGATATGTAATAATTCCAATAGTTTTGATAAGCTTTTCTTCATTTTTAGTCTTTGGGCAATTATTTCTCATTGCCTCCATCTTGGATAGCAATCCCTGTACAAGCTACTTATCAGCTAATTATCTCGCCTTTCATTAGTATCATACTGAAGAATATTTTCTTTTACAGACCCCCCTATATGTTGGATGTTGTTTTTTTTTGTCTATATTGTTTGAAATCAGCTTTTGTCTTTTTCTTCTTCATCAGTACAGTTATATGTAAAAGGATTTAATGTTAGCAGGATCATTCCATGGAAATGGAACCTTTTTACTTTTGTTAAAGTTGAAATTTTATTAAGTAGTTTTTCATAAAATTTTGTGCGACTTCTGGAAAAAAGGCAATAAAGTTAAAAAAAAAAGGTGTACTATGCAATCTCTGCAATTTTACACCCTGTTGCATAAAAACCCTCATTTTAAAATGATTTTCTTTTTTAGTTGATATTCGAAGACATTGAATATCTCTGATATTTTAGAGTTCGAGTTAAATCCCCACCAGAATTGATTACATCATTGAATAGTTATAAATTGCATAAAATACCTTGAACATTAATCGTAGTATGCAGTTTGCTTGTATGTAACACTAGGCTGTAAACCATTATTTCAGATTTCTGTCATGCTTGTTCATAGTCACAGTCATATAAAATCACACCCCTACTGGAATTCTCGGCTATTTATAAATATCCTCCTACAGATGACCTCATACTAATGTGATTTCATCTGTTCCTCATCCCTCTGACCTACTACAGTTCATCATGTGTCCTGTAATTTTCTAAAGGCCTTAATCTGAGTTAGTGTATTAACTCTCTCTTGCACTTGCTCTCAATATTGTCACGCACAGATCAGGAGGTAGACCAGAAGTATAAGGTAAACTCAGAATGTTTATTAACAGAACTTAGATTGACACTTCAAGAACATCCAGCAGTGC
>CM074949.1:19723687-19737416 GCA_037577455.1 Pangasius macronema
TCCAGCAGTGCTGGTGAGGTAACTGAGAGTAACACAAAGTCTTAGAAAGAGTTTCATAAACTTAGCTTTTCCATAAGCTGGTACAGTCCAGAGCCAACGGGCTGACGAGGCTGCCAGGCAGACAGAGCTTCAGGATGAGAGTGAGCTTGCAACCTTGAGACCGGCCGATGAGTGACTGTGAGAGCTGGGTATATATGGGGTGGCTGGTAAGTGGCTGCAGGTGTAGGTGATTAGTAATCCGGGGATTGTGATCGTGAGTATGGAGTGTGATTGGATGGTGAGTGAGTGTGGGATGCTGAATTGGCTGAAGGCTCTGTGACAAATATGTTTTTCTCTTTACATTTTTATTGTACTCTCACTAACAACTACACACTATACTCGGATACTAAAACATTAGGGCATTTTACTGGGGAACAAACAGGACATGCCGTGTTTGCTAAACAAACTCAAAAGTGATTTCTGATTTCTGTTACATTTTAATACCTTTCTAATCGCTGAAAATATTTACATAATTTACATAAACCACAATTTACTTCTATACAGGTAGGAAAGGAAAAGTATATAAATATAAAAATGTGATATAATGTATGCAAAGATCTGTGGCAGAAACAGTATGACAGTATGTATTTGAATAAGGGGCAGATATGTATAGTTGTTTGTGCAGTATATGCTGTGTAATATGCTAGGCAACGTTAGGCTGAGGTCGTGGGTGTTGTGCAAACAAGTCCAAGCTCTAGTCCTATGAGTTGTCCTAACTGAGGGCCTGAATGGCCTGTGGGAAGAAGCTCCTCCTCATTCCTGCTGTGTTGACCTTCAGGGGGCAGAAGCGCTTCCCTGACCGCAACAGAGAGAACAATCCATTGCTCAGGTGGCTGACAACTTACAGCAGTCTGTTTTTCAAGATTCATTCAAGATTCAAAGAACTTTATTAATCCCAGGTGGAAATTGCTTTGCCATGTTACAATTGCTCGAAAGAAAGAAAGAAAGAAAGAAAGAAAGAAAGAAAGAAAGAAAGAAAGAAAATAAATATATACCTATACAGTATACATATATATACAAAATGAAAAAAGTAAATCAATAAATTAAAAATGAATAAGAAAACATACCAATAATGATGTAGAACCTTTGTTAAAACTAAAGAAAAAGATTCCAACCCATTTTTCAGACCCTTTGATTAGACTGAAGGTCTCAAGGGCCTGAAAGATGTGTTGTGTCAAATAAACTCATATTGAAATTCACCCAGATGATTAAAGCTATAGGATGTAATGTTTTTAAATTTCACTCTCTGGTATAAAAATTGCTAAATCGCTATTGCAATCTACTTGCGGAGGGACATTTTGTACCGGACAGCTCTTCTTTGTCATTTGGATTTGATCTTATGGCTGAGAATGCTTAGTAATACACATTCAGGTAGAATTCAAGGCACTGTATAATACTCCCTAAATCCATCCATCCCTTCTCTCTACTGCTCATCCTGCACAAGGTCATGGGGTAGCCTGAAGCCTATCCCAGGGGACTTGGGGCACAAGGCAGGGGACACATAGGGGACTATGAATGCCAGCATTGGTTGTGCCTTCATCATAGGATGTTGGTCTGCAACACTGAGTTGGTCTGCAACACTTCCAGTCTTTTTGAAAGTGTTCGTAAGTTTGGCAACAGTGCTGTGTGTGATGTGCTTACCATGTTTCCTGAATCAGGTAACCAGAACAGCAAACACAGAAACAGAAAATCTCGGTACCACAATGGATTTGAAATAAAACAATAAGATGTGATCAAAGTGTAGACTTTCAGCTTTATTTTAAGAGGTTCAACAAAAATATAGCATTTACCATTTAGGAATTTACCATTTACAGCCATTTTCAACAAAGTACCTCCATTTTCAGGGGCTCAAAGGTATTTGGACAAAGTGGCATAGTTATAAATATAACCATAATTTTAATATGTGGATGAAAATCCTTTGCAGTCAGCGACTGCCTGAAGTCTGGAACCCATGGACATCACCAAGTTTCCACTGAGTTTCCTCCCTGGAGAAAACTCTTTGCCAAGCCTTCACTGCAGCCACTTTCAGTTGCTGCTTGTTTGTGGGTCTTTCTGCCTTCAGAGAACAGAAGTCATTCACTTTAGCATGCTCTATTGGGTTGAGATCAGGTGACTGACTTGGCCATTGAAGAATATTCCTTTTTTTTTTCTTCAAAAAGTCTTGAGTTGCTTTCGCAGTATGTATACACATACATACTATTTTTGTGTAGAGATTGGATTGAGCATGTACTCAAAATGTATACTATGTTTTGATAGTTTGTTACCCAGTGAATAATATATACTCAAGATATGGAGGTGTTGTTACCAGTAAACTAAAGCTATGTGTTCTAACATGTATGGTGCTTGGAACCTGGAACCTTGAATAATTCACACAAATTTAAATGAAAAAAGGGCTTGGATTTTGTACATTAATGTCTGGCTAACACTGAATTGTGGAACAAACTTAATAGGAGGAGGTCATTGCTCTCTTCAGAATCACCTGCTGACTAAAACCTCATTCATTGTCTCTCTTTCTCTCACCCTCTCCATGCCTCCAATGATATGTAATAGTTATTTGTGGTATTTGCCAATGGTAGATTATTGCTGGTAGAGAGCACAACATCTAGAAAACCCATAAAAGTGTAGACGGTGGTCTACCGTCTTATTATTGTCCGTTGTTGAAAGGTAAACGAATTAAGGTCTGATCATATACATGTGAAAATAAAGGATCAAACTCTGAAATCAGGTAAGAATAATAATTTGTATGATACATTTGATCCAGTATTAGCAAAGTAAAATTCATATGTATACAAGAAGGGTGATCTGATATAAAATTATACTATCTATCATTTTCACCACTGTAAAACACTCCATAATACACTAAATTATTAGCACACTTGTTTGTACTGCATTTCTTCTTAAATAAAGGATAGGAGCTGTGCCCCCCCCCCCCACAACTTCACTCTTTTGTAATGACTTTCCACTAGACATGGCACATTGCTGCAACAATTTTATTCCAATCACATGTATTTGTGATGCTAAGCACTAACTATAGGTTTTTCCACTACTGTATGGACTTCCATTTCTGTAAAGACATTGTTTTTCGTCAGGTTAAAACTTCCCCAAATGACCTTCCCTAAACTGGTGAGAAAAAAAAATATACCAAGATATCTGGAACGTGACAACAATGCAATGTTTTCACTTAGCTGGTCTTTTAAATATTTATAGTTAGAAGAGTATCTGGGTATTTTCTGGGCAATTCTGACTTGTGATAGGTAGAGAGCTCATCTTCTTTGTTAACGTTAATGTAAATAATGAAAGAAGCTGTAATTCAGAATCATCTTTGGTCACATAGAGGTTTCTTAACTTAGGAAACATCAGAGCTTTCTTTCTTTCTTTCTTTCTTTCTTTCTTTCTTTCTTCTTTGGTAATACTTTATTCTGGTCAGTGTCTGGGTGTAACGTAGGAATACACCCTAGATGGGACAGCAGTCTATTGCAGTGCACCATGCACACACACACACACACACACACACACACACACACACACACACACACACACACACACACACACACACACACACATTCCTAGGGAAAATTTAAAGTAGCCAATCCTGGCAAAATACTGGCTGATTTTTGGGAGGTGGGAGGAAACCATAGAACCTGGTGGAAACCCACATGGACATGAAGAGAACTTGTGAAACTCCACGCAAAGAGGAACCTGAGCTCAGGAGTGAACCAGAGACCCTGGAGCTGTGATGTAGCAATGCTACAACAATGTTGCATTTTCTAGATCAAATTTCAGTTTTGAAATGAAATGAAATTAAAGAAAACAATGTTTAACTTTACCCGAATGGGCTACCCCAGGTAATGTTGCCACCTCAGCTCCAGGGTCTCAGATTCAGTCCTGAGCTTGGGTTACTGCCTGTGTGGAGTTTTGTATGTTCTCCCAGTGTCTGCATGGGTTTCCTCTGGGTTCTCTCATCCCTTCTCTATGCAAAATTGCTCCTTACGGTGAATGAGCATGTTAATGTATGTATGTGGGTGGTGCCCTTAGATAGACTGGTCCCATTCCCGCCTCTCGCCTAGCGTTCTCTGGTTGGTAATGCAGTGCACATGTGTGATGCTGACTACCCCAACACTTTTTGACAACTTGACAATTTGACAACAGAAGAAACAGAAGAGTCAAATGCATGAATCACTATACAATAATAAAATACTGTATAATTTAGATTTTTCCATAAATCTAACTCCATAACATGGGCCTGATAAATTACTTACACATGATCTGTGTTTCGTTTGTCTGTTGGTCTACAGACTTTGCCATATTAATGTGGCAGTTAGATCATGTGTGAGTGTTGGCTCTTGCTTTCACACTTGGCATTCTGAATGTTTGACTCACAATGCAGGCAGGTTCCAAGCAGCAGCTCTTGCTCAAAAGGCATGTGGGTGCACTTACAAGTGTAGGTAAATTCATTCCCACAGGGGGGACAACAAGGACATGGAGAAGTGTGGCAAGCCTTAACTGAGATGCTCAAAATGCATGGAGAAGGCATGGACAATCCTGTGGGTAATGAAGGGATGTCAGTGGGATACCTGATCTATTCCATGGATTCTTCAAGAGGATGAAAAATGCTGAAGAGCTTCTAGTCAAAACAGATGCAGCATCCTTTAGTAGTCAACACTCTTTCTCTTTGCTTAGTCTCCATCTCTTGTTTTCTCCAGTCTTTATCCCTGTCCTTCTATTTCATTTTCCTCATTTCTTTATATAGATAGTACTGCAGCAGTGTGTGTGTACGTATGTGTGTGTGCGTGTGTTTGAGCGAACAGAGCATGCCGCAGGCCTGCAGTAGGAGAGCTCGGCAGTGTGCGGGCACGAGAGACAGTGCTATTAATAGCAGGCACTGTATAAATAGCCATGCGTAAAGCGAATGGTCTAGCTGTAGATGGATTGCGACTCTGCAGCTTGTGCATTGCAGGAACCTCATACAATAATTGAATACAGGAGCTATTACTGTGATATTGTAATGTTGTTAAAATGTAGTGTTCATCTGCCATCAGTGTATGCCTCTGAGTATGCTCTTCTCACACATTTGTAACTAATATCTAGGTAATTAATTTGTTGTGAAAGGTTGCAGTCTGATGAATCACTGAAGTGATTTATATTCATTTGTAATCTAATAATCGCAATTCACTTTGTTTCTCACTCATTAATCCTAATTCAGCATTTGTGTTTTGGTGTTTGTGTGCCTGTATGTGGTGATATTTGTGCATGTTTTTTTCTTCTCACTGCTTGTGCTGGCTAATGCCAGCATCTCACTGTGCTTAATACAGATGGTGGTTGTTGCCTGTAGCTACTAAACATGATATAAATAGCAATGCTTTCACATGCAGACACTCAGATATACACACATGCACAAATATTCTCTCTCTAGATGCAAATATTGTCTTTTTATATCATAATCTGTGATACGACAGCTTTAATAGTGACACCTTATGTGAACCAAATGTAAATGTGTTGTCGAAGATGTCTTATGTTGTCATGAGTCATCAGGACAGTTTATTTCCGGTGATGTAAGAGTGCTGTCTTGTCATTACCAGTGATGTTTGCCATGACAGCCTAGTTCTCATGCTACTTATTGGTAAGTGTATTCTTTATGGCACATATGATAATACATACTTAATTGAAAACTATCGTTAGATACTTTGGTAGCAGTTTATTTGAACGGTACCTACACAGGGCCTTTATAACACATTCATAATCATTACATAAATCTTATATAAAATTATGAAAAGCTAATGTCAAGATATATGAGGTGATATTTGAGATTTTATGTGACTTTGTCTTTATGTGTAACAGAGATAAGAGAGCAATTCACATCATTCTTGTTATTTAATGTCATGACAGTGAAGTAATGTACGTCGAGTGACGTCTTTTGAGTTCAGAGTGGACCCAACATTTTGTCAAGCACAAAATAATATTTATAATAACGTCAATCATGAAGCACGCAACAAATCATCTGTTAACCAATACATACTCAGCAAAACTTGACATGCGACATAAAATGTAACAATATTATCGGTTGGTTATATGACCATCTTATAGTGACCCATGACAACGTTGTCCATGAGTCTAATGATGCAATACAATACAACTGCACATAAAACTGCCAGGACAATTCATGAAAGAATATGACATCTGCCATGATATATTTACAACATGGCTATGTCTGTCTTATGATGCAGGGTTCAACCACAGTCACCCATTAATGTGTATCCTACATTGCAATCCACTGGCATTGCTTTGTATGTAACTGAACAAATTTGGTGCAATTTTTGAAATTTTGTGTCAAATTAATTCACTCTATATTAATAACAGTGCATTACTGTATAACATGTTCATATGTCTTCTTAATGTTCAGTACCGTGATTCGGGTGCAGATGTGTATTGGGTGGCCAGAGAATGATAAATCCAATTATAATTATCCATTAAGCTGATACTGTGTGTACGGTCCATTTACTCATTTGGTTGTAATACTTAGAAATCTGTCTGCAGACAAAAGCGCGATGCTATTTTAGTCCCTGTGCTACAAAGCTGAAATGAGTGTTTTGTGTTTTGTATCCAAGAGGAGTGAGCTTCAGTCATTGATCAGGACACACTTGTAAGAGTTCATCAATACACACATTTGCTGAGTGACCTAATGATTGGTGTCTGACAGTGCCGCAGTACTGAGGCCAATTCACTCAGCATCTAAGACAGAGATTTTTCATTACAGCTGATGTGAGTTAGATGAGCTGGGTAGCTTTTTTGTTATGATCTGCCAGTGTTGCAGACTGCCCAGAGGTGCTGCCAAGACGTCCCAAGACAACAGCGGAGCGATGATCTGCTTCAAATTAATCTGCTAATTATGAATTGATTATCAGGAAGTCAACCAATTAGTGCTGCATGCAACAATATTACATTCATTTCATTGACAGTACTAATAACAGCAATGCATTGCCTTTTTTCTTGGGGTTTGTTGTTTGAGAATATATTGAACTACATTAATACATGTATAGCTGCATTGTATCTTTGTAGATAACAGAATCGTCGGTAAACATTGACAGTAACAGTGTAGAAAGTTACCTGATTAAACTACAACACTTTTTTTTATCAACCAGCCCAGATATTAAATAAAAGAAATCCAAAAAAAGTGAAGAATTTTAATTCTTCATATTTCAGAAAGGCCCTGTCTATGTTCTGGCTTCAGAATCCTTCACTTCAATGTTAGGAACAAAATGTAATTCGACTTGGTTTGGACTATACTGGAATGTAAATGCCAAGCCGTAAAAATACAATATGGTTTTAGAGGACTGATCTTTTTTTTTCATAATGACAATTCTCTCAGGAGCAGTCTTTCATGTGACTGTGATTGTGAATACTATGAAAATGGAACATACTGTATGCTCATATGCCAGGGTGTCCAAGAGTCTTGGCACTTACTAAACCCATTTAATGTAATTGCTTATTTAATGCTGTTGTACTTTGTACCTGATAATTTAGGTTGTCATCTAAGCCATTCACTACTGGATTTATAATTCTTTTTTGAGCCCGAAAGATTGTCTATTTACTTCACGGTTGTCAGAAGTTCACAGTTCAGCCATGTCCACATTGTTCTCTTTCCTGGAATTGTCTTACATCAGATGGGAGGAATGAAGCTTCTTTTAGTGTTTTGCTCCATAGTGCTCAATAAATGCTCTACGCCTCATAACTGACCATCTCGTGATTGTTTTTCCATTTTAATGGACTGTGCCAAACTTTACCTTGGAAAAGGTTTTTGCATAGTTGGACCAACAGCACCAGAGCAGAGATCTTCTCAGCCGACCGTTACACGGATGGAGTGGTGTGGATCGGAGCGAAACGTAGTCTGAAAATCTTTGTCTACCCAATCTCACTGAAACCATTTGCTTTATGCCTTATTTTCCTTCTTCACTTATGCTTTGTGAATATATCAAATGTGAGCTTAATCAAGAAATGAGAATGTAAAATGCAGTCCAGTTTCCTTTTTATTTATTTATTTATTTATTTATTTATTTATGTATTTATTTATTTATTTATTTAAAATGAGTTTGAACTGATCAAGTGCAAGTACTTGACTTTCTGGTTCTCTCTTAAGATTTTTACATGAAACACTTGACTAACTTCACACTTTTACTGTATAATGACATATTTTTATTAAGCACTGTTTGAGCATCTACAAAACTTGGCTGTAAACCAATAAGACCTGAATTTGACAATTTCTACTTTTGATTTGAGGAAAACAGAAACAAATGCCAATATAACATTATTTTATACAGGGTAATGACAGACCATTGTTTTTCCTTATAAAAGTCTTATTCAATGTATCCATGTTATATATAAAATAAAGATAACATACTGAAAAACATACTCCATTGACTGAATGGCTTAAGAGTCACCCTTCACTATGGATCTGAGTGCATATGTACATAGTAATGAGAATGGAGCTCTGAGATTACTTTTATGGTGTATTGGATGATAAATCTTTCTGGCCGATAAATGAAATTTACAGTTACTAGTCTACTGCCAAGACTACAATACTATATAATAAGTCAGTCCACTCAGTTGCATTTGTCTTTATTTAGCGAGGATTCCAACAAACTGGGCAGGAAGGCCAATGCCATCACAGCACTGATTCTGGAGAACGTTCTGAACATTGCATCCATCTCCTCCATGGCATGATCATGCCACCAAGGTGCTTGAGGAAATGCTGTTGCTCACTGCTAGCAGGTTCTATAATGCTTCCTTCCAGTATGATATCCTGCCCTCTGTTTCTCAGGGTGGACAAAGGAGGAGAATGTCATTCATTCAAACAACCAACCAATCAATCAATCAATCAATCAATCAATCAATCAATCAATCAATCAATCAATCAATCATCCATCCATCCATTCATTCATTCATTCATTCATTCATTTTCAGTAACCTCTTGATCTTGGTCAGGGTTGTGGTGGATCCTCTCCCAGAATCCCATGCACATACACACACATTCATACATGCATGTTCACCTATGTCAATTTAGAGTCACCCATCCACCTACTGGAGTGTTTTTGGGAGAAACTGAAGAACCCTAAGGAAACTCATGCGTACACTGGGAGAACATGCACAGAATTCCCACACAGAGAGTAACCCAAGCTCAGGATCGAACTGGGCCACCGGAGCTGTGAGGCAGCAAAGCTACCTGCTGTAACACAGTGCTGCACTTTTGCTTAAATTAACTGCTTAAATTGTGCACACATTTAAACCCATAACTTCACATCACCCTCACAATGAATATATTTTGCAGTGCTGTGTTTCTTCACTTTGTCTTGTTTGCGCACCGATGTCTTTGCATTGGTGTAAGTATGTGCATTTATTTTATGTGTTTAATAAAATGTATAGTAGCCCATGTACTTGCTTATTCAAACAGAACAGTGGAGGTTTATGGCAGTTCACATGTCTTACTTGGGATTTGTTCTGTTTTATTCAGACACAGATTGTATATAATGTTGGGGTGACTATCTAGAAGTGTTTCCACAGGGCACATAATACACCTTGTGAAATCATATAGTCGCATTCTGAATGCATCGCTTGACAATAAAATGTGTATTTTTTGAGAAGTTTGAGAAAGTAACAAACAGTCTAAACATGGTATTAACACTTAAGTATGTGATAGATGTGTTGCTTTGTTTAAGGAAGGCAGCATGTTTTCATATGTGGCAGACATGTAGGTGGTAGAGAGTGGTATAGAGATCAAAGATGTGATGGCAGGGTAGAGACGGTGAAAGAAATGACTATGGCAGGATGCACAGTGAGATATTGAGCATCAGCTTATTGCTGCCACCCGCAGCATGAAACCATCAAAGCAATCTACTACTGAAATGAAAACCAGGAAGGGGGCATTTGAAGGGGCTGATACACACTATCATGGATAAGCTCCTCTGACTGAGCAGCTAAACTGGGTCAGCAGAGCTTGACTTTTAGTAATATTGACATGAGAAAATGAGCAGAAGAGATGCTGGAAACATTTTGCATTCCTCTAGGACCGGGTCATGCCATAAAGCAGACAGTCAGACAGTTCAGAACCAGGGCTCTCTACTCCCAGAAATCCCATCTACCCAAACATTTTTAATCTCAGGTATGTGGTTGAGTGTAAGAAATCAGGTCCTTTCTTCTATTGTGTTTCATACTGAATATGTCTTGTGTGCTTGTGACTGCCCAGGAGATAAACTCCTATCAGGGAGGTTTAATTGGATCAATTCAATTACTGAGAGGGGGATTCACTCTATGCGCAGCATACCTATTGACACTAAAGTGAATTTTACCTTGCAGCAACATAAGGGGGATTGCTCTAATTTCAACAGAGTAGATTGAAGTAGTGTCTCTATTACTAAACTAAAGCCTAGCATCACTAGGTTTCCTGCCTGGACTCTCTTCTTTAGTGATATAACTGCATACAAGTATATTATTTGGAATCAACAGATAATGTGTTCCAAACAAATTTTTAATTTAACTTAATTTAATTTTAGTTTAAGTTAGAGAGCTTGCCCACACTAGAAGTGCTGGACGCCACAATTTTTTCTTTACTTTCATATGGGATTGTGGTCAGATAAAAACCACATTCATTAAAGAGAACATGAATTGCTGCATGGTTTCATGTTGTGTGTTGATTGATTCATCCTTAGTAACTGCCTGGTCAGGGTCATATTGGTTTACTGAGGCTACTAGTTTGTTTATATTTTTGGAAATTGAACCAACTAAATTCATTAGAATGTATTGTGAGCAGGTACAAACAAAAATAATAACTGCATGAGCAGGATAAAAAATAAATAAAACAGTCCTGCACACATCTCTAGTTGAGACTGACTATGAACTTGAGTGATCTTGAGCAGCTGTGGTTGAGGAATTGTCAGTGGCAGTACATGAATTAGCAATTCAGAGTCCATGCTGACAGTGCTGGCATTTCCAGAGTTTCTATAGGCACAGTGATAGGGTTCATATTTACCTTAAAAAAAAAACCCTTGCCTGTGCCATACCCACTATTAATCTGAATTCAGATATAGTAGATATGAATAACTGGTACACTAAACAGATACAGGAACAGACACACATTGTGGCATTGTGTTACACCTCTAATCTTCTTAGATTGTCCAGACACAAACAGCTTTGGAAATGTGCAGGTTTTTAGGCAGTTCATTTTGCAAATTGACACAAGCAGAGAGCACAGCTTATTGTAAAGTTTGTTCTATGCAAACCTGTAATGAAAAGCTACCCAGATGTTTGTGTGTCCTCACTTGTTCACAGTTGACTCATTTCCTGAGAACAGGTCACTCTTTTAGCGTACAATGCCTGTGGTCTGCCACTAATTTGCATGTTGACTTGTACCCCTCACTCTGCTGGTTATGCACAGAGTATACTTTGTCTCAGGCAGCAGCTTGTGACTAAGGCAGGCAAGTGATTTACAGCAGAGAGCTGCATTAGCCTAGGCCAAACCTTCACACATTGTCTGATGCTAGAGGCAGTGATGGAGCAAACAACCTTAGGGCTGGGTTTAAAGAAAACATATTTGATTCAGGGACAGAAATGTCTTTGGGAGGAATGTCAGTTGGTTTTGCTAATCAATGAAGAAAATTAATTTTAGCAATCCAAGGGGTAACTAACCTCACACAGATAAGTCATGAATTACTGTTTATTTGCTTTATAAAAAATTGGTTTTATTATTGGCTAGATTTTTGCATCCACAAAACTGGACCTCCATGACACATGGTCCATACAAAGTAGCTAATGAGATTATTTTTCTTTCAAAAGTAAGGATCAGACATACAAATATTTTGTATAGGCTCAGATTTTGCTCATTCATATATGTAATGAAGTGAGAGTGGACATTAGGATTGGAAATAAGGTCATTTTCACACTTGTGTTTTTCTCCAGACTCTGGGCCTTTTGCCCCAAGCTTTTGGTATGTTTGGTGAAGTGTGAAAGCTGTTTTAAAGCTTGGGAGCAGTCCAGAGAACTGATCCCTGGTCCAGTTGAAAACAGTGGTCTGGAGGCTCATTTCACCCTAACTGTGGTACTGTCTCTGGATGCTGAGTAACATGATTGGTTGATATTGCTTCTTGTTTCAAGTTTCGTGAGGACAGAAATAGGGTTGTTATGGTCAGCAGAGGAGACTTTAATAGAACTAGAGCGCTGTGATTGGTTCCCCTTTGTGATGCAAGTGCTTATTTACAAAATCTATATCCCAAAGTTGAAATCTAAAAGTATAAACCAGGTCACAATGTAATATCCAATTACAAAAATAAAGTCAAAGTCCAAAAGACAAAATTGATTAATGATGCCAAAATAAGACACTAGAAATATCATGACATGAACAGGAACCCAGACTTGTAACTTTAGTGTTAGAATGCACAACAGGGGTTTATATAACAACAATATATCAAGCTCTGATTATTGCAATACTTCACTACTGGTGGCGATGGGGACCTCTGCTGGGAGATGTTCCTTTGTTGTGGGTGTGACAAATTGCTGCTATCTATGACTAGTATACAACCTGCACACATTTTGATTAAGCTTTGGCAAATTACAACACCTAGTTTATCTTCATGAGGCTCATGTTGTCCCTTGAAAAAAGTTCTTTTTTGGAGATTGTCCTACTCTACGCCCTACAGAACAAATCATTTCTCTCAGAGCTGCACTAATTATACAGGTTATTAGCTCATAGTTTGATTTAGCTCATAGTTTCATGATATTAAATAACAAATCAACAAATTCCTGGTTAGGTTTGAAACAGCAACAGGGTACGTAAGGCTGATTTCAAAGAAACCATGTAAAATGTTTCTCTCTGCATTGATAAAGCTATTAGCAAGCCAATAAATATTAATGAACATTGGGAGTTCACTTTATGAATATTAATGACTAGTGGGAAGTGCCAGGCAGAATTGTCTGTAAGTGGGAAAGGCAGGAAAAGGCACTCTACAACTATTAAAAATAGAAAATGTGATTTTTATAAATGAAAATATGATATATGGTTCACGTGTTATAGACACCTATGAATAATACAAATATGCTTGAGAGAATAAGACACAGGCTCTTATTGTGTGCAAGTTGTCTTGTAGCTGTAAACTGTGAGGTGTTTCTGCAGGTTCAGCAGTGAAGATTCGTCAGCCATGTGTGACATCAAGCACGCTAGTGCTGACTCAACAGCTTTCTTTTAGCTGCTACTGGCTGGATTTTACTGATACGCTGTCCCATACTTTAATCACATTTACCTAAGCGCATCTGTGCCTTCCCTTTGTTGCCGGTAAAACCTTGCATTTGCTGGCTGCTTACTAGTATGGCTTATCTTTTATCTCCACATTGGGATTTGAAATCCTGATTGTGGAATGCACTCAGGACAAAACAGCTGTATAAATCCCTGGAAACATTATTGCTTTCTGACCTCTCTCTGATCTGACCTCTCTCTGTTCATGTGAATGGGTTCTGGTAGGCGTAATTTCATTTTTCTGGAGTCAAAAATGTTTCAGCCTTCTTATGCATTCTGAAGGAATCAGAATGTGATGCAATGAAACGGGATGAGATGCATTTTTTATTTATTTATTTTTTTTTACTTAACAACATCAAGCACATTTCTCAGCTCCAATGTTCACTGTTTCCTAAAACAGTAGAAAACTAAAGA
>CM074949.1:19737475-19760920 GCA_037577455.1 Pangasius macronema
GAGGATATGAAGCTAGTGGGTGCAAGTCTTGAGGATGCAGAAGATAGGGATAGGTGGAGAGTGATGATTCGCTGTGGTGAATGTTTAATGTTTACCACTCAGAGAAATGTACATATGCAGTACATGAACATGCCTCAATAAATACAATTAAACATCTCTTAAACAATAAAGTCTATTTCATCCGATTACCTAAACCGACTTATTGTCAAATTATAAAATTATATATATATATAAGTATTTAAATGTATAAAAATGTATATTCATGTAACTTGAGTAAGGTATTTAGTGCAGAAGTGAAGAAGAAGAAGTGAAAAACGTCATTTTGAGCTGGAATTAATTGCTTCTTGTCTTGCTTATGAATGTGTAACCTCTCCTGTAGTTCCTTACAATATTATTGTGCTCTCAGTGATGGATGTAAGGGGATCCAGTTCCTTGAAAGCACCCCACACATCCCACTTCATTGAATAATAGATGTCCTTTAATAATAAATTGTGACCTTTACATAGACATTCGTGGCCCTATATGCCTTACAAGAAGCTCTCACGCTGCTTCGTCCAAGTATCATAGTGGTCCGAAAATTTGGCTTTGGACCAAAATGGCACAGGTTTGAGCTCAGCTGGTAACATCTTGCTACAGCTATGAAACCCAACCATGTAATAATTATGAAAGGAGCTGTTTGTGCATTTATAACTCAGTTTAGATTGGAAAATGAGTTAAATTGGAGATGAAAAATTACAGAGAGCTTGCTTTAATCAAGGCTTGACATATGTATGTGAGTATATGTGCGTTGTTTGATGTTTGAGAAGCCATGTAAACCATTGTAGGTTTACTGTCCACTTAGAGAAAAATAGGAGCCATCTGGAACAGTTGACCTTAGTGTAGTTTCAATTATCATTAGCAGTGTGACCTTCTCTACAGTCAGATGCCCTCCACTGCCTGACCTCTTTGATTATTGGGTGTTCTGATGGATACCTCAATAGGATACATTAGTAGCTGCTCTTAACCCCTGTAAAGTCTCCATTTAACCTCTGCTCCGCTGGGGAGAAGGAACCACTTCTGTATAGCAGCACTGTAACAGTGACAAGAAAAAAAAAAAAAAAGAAAGACACAGACACTAGATGAGTAGCTACAGGCAGAGAAGGGCAGTTTTATAGAACTAGTAAGCTATTGTTTTTCCTGCTGTGCCCTTGGTGGCCATAACTTAAATCTCTCAGCAGTGTGTGAAGAGGATGTCTGATCAGAGCAAACACTACCTGGGAGCTGGACCAGGTTGCATACAGTGGCCTGTGATAACAGTTGTCTCCAGATTCCTATCTCTCCTGTGGTGGAAAAACGACAGACTGATCTGTTGTTTGTGTGGCTGTGGCTTTATCATTGTGCTTGATAAAGGGTGGCATCTGAGCTCCAGCAGGAGGCCGAAGACCTCTAAATGTTCTGAGTCTCAAAAGAGGCTGCAGTCTGGAATGAGCTAGATGACTAAATGGTACTGCACTTTTTTTTAACAGTGATGAAATATGCAAAAGTTGTTTGAAGGTAAAAAAAAAAAAAATCATGATAACCAAACAGATTAAGTCAAAATGATGACAACTCATCAGGATTGAAAAAAAGAAAATGTTACACACCAATCTATATAATAAGGTGAATGTATTAACTTTCCCAACCTTAAGCTCTGCTGAAATTTTCTCACCACACTAAACTGATCTGTACAAATTTGAATTATCTATGTGGATGTGGTTGGATTTCCTTTGATTGCATACAGTTAAGTTGTAGGAAAAGCCTCAGCCTCTCAGCCTTAGAGCTGCCACCAGAGAGTTATGTACTTACTGTACACTTTTCTGACCATAAGCTTCAGAATCTTCAGAATACTGTACATTCTTCTGCCCTTATGCTTCAGAATCTTCAGAATATTATACACTTTTCTGGCCATAAGCTTCAGAATCTTCAGAATACTGTACATTCTTCTGCCCTTATGCTTCAGAATCTTCAGAATATTATACACTTTTCTGGCCATAAGCTTCAGAATCTTCAGAATATTGTACATTTTTATGGCCATATGCTTCAAAATCTTCAGAATATTGTACATTCTTCTGCCCTTACGCTTCAGAATCTTCAGAATCTGATTAGCCTACTGCCTTTCTCTCTGTGTGCATACATGCACTGATTTCTGACAGAAAAATGATTTTTTATCATTACAGAGTTTTTCAGGCAAGATAATGGATTATATGGATTAAAAACTGGCATCTCACCTTTAAAGTTTACATAAATGTGATATTCCCACAAATTTGCCAACATGCTTCAGAAAAAATGTTATTTTCAGTCAAATGGCTCCTTCCTGTTAAAGTAGGCAGTTCTTGCCCATGTTTATTGACCCTTCCATCTTCTGAGAGAGTCACATTAGATCTTCAGACTGAACATTCTAATATTCTTTTCCACACTTACGATTGGGCGCACATAATCCTGACCTTCACAACTTTTCAGATACAACATTATAGTTTTGTGAGACCATGTTGGCCACTTGGTTCTAGCAAACGTTCAGTGAAACACATGCAAGTGGACACACACAATAAGACATCAGATATGGTGTGTAAAATTTCAACAGTTCAAATAGAGACTTATAGACTAAAGACTGTACTAGATGTTGTATGAAGTCTCAGATAATAAGTGTTATTCTCCTGAGTTTAACTGAGAAACAAAACAAACCTGCTAAAGCATGTATATGTGGATGTGGATGCATCTATTCCTTCAGACATCTATTCGTTTTTACCCTGAATGTAAAGTGTCTCCTTGGTTGGAGGGGAACACAGGCACTGGTGTGCACATGGCTGCGGTTGCAGCAGTTCATGAAGGTCACAGATGAGCAGCTGGATGAGGCCTCTGTGAGCTCTACTGTCTGCCTGAGCTCTTCACTCCTTCCACCGTACAGCGCAGCACATCCATTATTCAGATGCAGCAGCCCTTTTGCTGACAGCTCCGGGAAAAGGATTGCTCTGACTCCTCACCCGGACTATTAATTTGAAAGACCTCCACAAGGGATTCCAGTTAGCCTTATTGAAATCTGTCGACATAAGTCAGTTCATTGCAATCTCTGTGCTTAACCATTTCCTTTTGCCCCCTGAGGAGCAATAAGTGGCTGTCCACATGCTGATTGGATTCAGTGACTGGGTGCATGCAAATCCCATGCAGAATTATACTTGCTCTTCTCACTGATGAGCTTGGTGTATTGAGAGCACTAATAATACTATTCAATATCTGTGCAGTGTATCTGAGGATAATGGGAGTCTTTATTTTGTGCCTTTTATTGTTTTTTGTTTGTTTGTTTGCTTGTTTGTTTAATATCCCCTTTATTTACAGTAGAAATGTTGGAATATGCAAGCCTATGGGACTGCTGTCCTGTAGAGTAAAATGCTGAAAGTGGTAGGTTGTAAATGCCTGTCATCTCTTGCCCATTGATTCAGTCCAACATTATAATTATTTTTTTTACGAATGTTTATTAAAAAAAAAAAAACATTACTTTGAAATTGCCACTAATTGCCACTAACACTGAAATTTTACTAATAGCACGTTTAAATGCTTATGATTCTCATTCCCATGAGACAATACCAAAATAGCTTTAAAATCTTGTATGAAGTTGTAGAGACAATACCAATGACTTGTTTTCCATTTGGAAACAGAGGTCTCTCTCTTGGATCCTTATCTCTTTCAGTTCATCTGAATTTAAAAAGTATCACAGAGCAAAGTCCCATTGCTGAACGACCTCCTACAGTGTAAATTATTACCTACACTGTTTCGGTTTAGTGTTCCAGCTGGACAATATGCACACTGTAGGTGTTAACACTGTAAAAAAAAGTTAATAATAGATAAATATCAATCCATGACTGTAAGTGAAAAAACTATAGACATAATTTAATACACATGGTATGCATACATCACTGTTAAAGTATTTCAACCTTATTAGTTGCCAGTAATTCAACACTGGAGGTGTTAATTCAGCCCCAATCAATGTATCATATCTGAGCATATCTATCTAAGCCTCAACTCTAATGCAGCGAGCATTAATAGACACGTCTTTTCCACCTCACTTGTTTTTGATGATTATGACTGTGGTCACTGATCCTGTATTACGCCAGTACAAAATAAATAAATTGAATTGATTAAATTGAAATTGATTCACAGATGTACTTTCATTTTTAGTTTTGTAGTCTCAGTGACTTAAATTGCTGTTATTACTTCATTTAATCAATTGATTGTAAGATGTACTTTGTAAGGTTTTAAAGACTGACAAGACTTTTAAGTTTCAGTGATACCTTAAAAATGATCGGATTTCCTTTCATTACATTTTGTGTAGCCCTGGAGATGCTAAGTCCTTCCCCTACTTGTTAAAAGATAACTCACAAGGCAGACATAGCCTCAGTAGAGGTAGTGGGGTCTGATGGGAAGGTAAAGGCTTGTCATTGTTTTGACTGAAATTACAATTCACTTTGCAGGCAGAAGAGGGATCTAAAATTATAAACTGCTCATTTATTTAATTTGCAGTAAAAGCCATGACCTAAGGATGCTCAGTGCTAGAAATGTTACAAGGTTGCCAGATCCCAGAACAAGTTGACTAAAGCAATGACAGCTTGGTAGCAAAAAGTAGTGTTTATTTGGGACTTAAGGTGCATCCAGACAATTTGTATCGTCTGCTCCTTACTCTATGTTATTTTATTCTAACAGCCCCAGTTTTTATTTTAATCACTTTTTAAACAGAATGTGACATTATGTGCTAATGAAACTTAACAGTCTTAACACCTACCTACCTATGTCAGATATCTCAGAAGTACACTGATTAAGAGCTTTATAATTTTAAGTTGATTTACATCACTCACTCAACAGAATGATATGAATATACATGCACATATCCTGGCTAATAATAATAATAATAATAATAATATTTATTCCATACTCAGAGGCATAGCTAGGGGAATTTCATGAAAGATCTTAAACACAACTAATTACATACAATCACCAGTCACTTTAACAGGAACACCTGTACTCCTGCTCATTTACGCAGTTAGCCAATCAGCCAATCATGTGGCAGCAGCACAATGCATAAAATCATGTGAATACAGGTCAAGAGCTTTGGATAATGTACACATCAAACATCAGAATTGGAAAAAAAGTATCATCTTTGTGACTTTAGCTGTGGAATGGTTGTTGGTACCAGATGGGCTGGTTTGAGTGTTTCAGGAACTGCTGATCTCCTGGGATTTTCACACACAACAGTCTCTAAAGTTTACACAGAATGGTGTGAAAAACACCAGGCTGAAACACCTTGTTGATGAGAAAGATCAGAGGAGAATGACCAGTCTGGTTTGACCTGGCAAGAAATCTATAGTAACTCAATTAAGCACTCAATACAACTGTAGTGACCAGAAAAGCATGTCAGAACACACAACACATCAATCCTGGGCACAGTCTGGGTGAGTCTGTGCCTGTGATAGCCTCAGATGCCTGTTCTTGGCTGACAGGAGTGGAACCCGATGCGGTTTATCACTGTCATTTTCCCATTATTATTGACATGTTATTTTAAAATGGGGTATTTTAATTCCTACACTTATTAAAGTTATTACTATGACAAGATTGGTTGATGACAGATTGTTCCTTAATTAAATGGCAAATTCTGTTTACCACAATTGCTTTGACTACTATCGGCACCCACCCAAAATGCATGAGCACTCACACTTTACCAATTCCCATTTTAATTATACAGATAACATTGTGATCTTATTTAGCTGTGCCGTTGTCCATATTTAAATATAAATTATTATTACACATACTTCTGGTAACTATTTTTCTTTTTTCGTTATTATTTTATTACTCTTTTTCCTGCAGGATGAAAATGATAAAGGATGTCCTACTTAATATTTCTATTTGAAAGTTTTCCTTTTAAAAAAAAACATTTCACTATACAGTAAATCTGTTATAGACATTCAAGCACAGTGTGTAAAGCTAAACTTACAGTTGTTTTATATTCATGGGAAACATTACTATCATGTTTTAGAAAGGGGCAAAATTGAACATTAATTACCATGGGCAAGACACAATGAAATTGAGTCATTAGTAGCCAAATTAAAAAAAAAATCAGTAGAATCATAAACACCTCATTGAGTATTGTTTCTCTGAGAAAAAGGACAACTATCTGCCAGATATCAGTTAACATAAGTGCTTTACATAACTGCCTGTGCACTCAGCTGATAGAGTAGAATAATGCTGTTCTCTAGAGCTGCGTGAGAGCCTATTGGTGTGCTTTAAAGAGCTCTCCAAATGGCTTCTGAGGGTTCTTTTAACTCCCGTATAAGATATTCATACTTCTAACCTACAGAAATACCACTTTGACTGTTAATCTCTGAAACACAGGCATGTGAAAGCAGACATATTCTCAATTTTATATAAATATTTTATGTGGGTCTTTATATTCAACTAAGTGCTTTGTGCAGGTTTAGCCATTCAGCAATCTCTGAGTTACTCCAGACCTTTATGTATGTTGACATTGATCTAAGTCTATGATCTATGGAAATAAATTGCATTACAAGTAGTCAGAGCAGGTGAAAGTACCCAAATTCTTTACTCAAGAAAAAGTACAATTACCCATCTAAGTAAAACTGAGTTGAAATAAGCTTCAAATTCTTCATCCAATGTAAAGTAGAAACCATAACAGTGAAAGTATACAAATGTATCGTCATGAATTCCCAATTCACTTGCCATTCATTCTCTATATATTTTTGTTTTTGTTGGGCTTAATCAGTTTGTCTATTTGTACCCTGCTGTTTCAGTGTTTCATTGCGAAGTCTTTCCAATAGTATCATGCAGATTTAAAGTTTCATTCTTCTTTATTGTTTCCAGTTTTCTGACTAGCGCCTTCATTATTTTTGAATATGGATTGTCCTTATTTGATGCTGTCTACATGTGTAATGACCCACACTATGAATCATGACTATCATTATGGTATTCACCTCAATAAAACCTACACTAAATATATGCACTTGTGTCCTGTCTCATCTCAATGCATAACTATTAGGTCAACGAATAAGTCAAGTAAAGTATTGATACTTAAAAACCAAACTTTATTCCATTAAGAGAGTAAAAATACAGGTTAGAAATCATCCTATAAATCAACAGCCATTTCTTTCTGCCTCTATTGTCCATGTGTCATCAGCATATTATTCAAATATTAAAAGTAATAACTGATATAATCCAAGTACAAAATGGCCTCACTGTTTATTTCTTATGTCCAGTTAAGCATTTCATTTTGTTAAAAGTCAGTGGCCATAACCAATCAGGATAATTTAGCATTTTGTAGTCATTAAAAGTAGTCATTAAAAGTTTGTACACTCTGTGCATTCCTCAGCTTTGACCTTGGGTGAGTTACGGCTGTTCTATGTGCACCCCATAGTTTGGATTAGTGACGACTGCAGTGAAGTGATTAGAAGTCTTTAGCTAATCAGTGTAGGAGAGATTCTCTTGGATTTTATGGTCTCTCAGCACTGTTCCTAAATGAATACTCATCACCAATGCATCCTCATTATTACTGAAATTAACATTTGGGTGTGAAGGATACTTTTAAATAGGAATTACTATATGGTTAATCAGTAGAAAACTGATGAAGCAGCACCACAGCTGATGTGTAGCTAGCACTGAGTGTACTAACACAGAGAAAAAAAAATAACTCTTCAAGTGTTTATTGAGAGGTTCTTTAGATTCTTAAATATTCTTGGCTTCCTAGAAGAGTTCTACTTGAAACTCACATGGTTGTAGGGTTCTAAATACTTTAAGTAGATCATTAAGGTTACCCTTAGAGCACAGGTCATCAACTGGGAGCTGCTGGCAATTATTTAGCTGCAAGCAACTCATCAAGAAGGGGAAGAGTTTGCACAGACTTTCATAGATTTACCTCTGAGCTAATTAGTGAAGTAAAGAAAGTAGTTCTAATTAGTTCTAATTAGTTCAAAAAGAAAAGCTTATGAAGAAAAACAGAATTTTTAAAATCTACTACTGTATGCTTTTATTCACAGATTTCAAGAGCAAAACAGATATTGCAGATGTCTGGTCTGAGTAAGTGGTGCTAGTCAAAAGTGGTAACAGTGGAGTATAGTGGAACTGACACTACAAAGTGTAGCGGAACTGCCACTACAAAACAAAACATAACCACTTCTTATTGTCTTATTTATAGCCATTAACTAATCACTAATGGTTAAGCATAAAAAAAAAAAATCAGTCATATTATTTGCTTATCCAGACTTTTGTAAGCAGGGAAATTTAGTGTATGTAGCCGGACCTTCACAAGTTTTAGTTGAATACCCCTGCTTTAGAGGGACAAGTGAAGAACCCATAAGAGCGTCTTTTTACTTCTTTTTATAAGAGTCCAGGAAGCATAGTAAATGTGTCATCAATGTCATAGTATTGTTGCAGCACACAAGTTTCTTTTTTTGTTCCCAACTGACCTGAGAAATTGATTGTTTTTCTCCCTTATGTAACTTGTTATTGAATGCTCTTTATTTTGGTGAATCAGTGGAATGGAGGGAGAACTCTCTGATGACCTTTCTCTGTCTCTGTCTGTAGCTGCTTGTGTGTTGATACGTTTTTTTCCACTTAAGTTTTTACAGGTCAGGAGTGGCTCCTTCCCAAAGACTTGCTTCGAAACCTGACTGGCCAGCACTAGCTAAATTTTGTTCCAGGATGATCTATTGGTTTCCATCAAGTCACTGTGTCAGAGTGATGGGTTCTTTTGTCCACTCAGATTCCAAAGAAAAATAAGATAAATTAATCTAAACCATATAAATAAACTTTTTATTATTATTATATAATCAAAAATAGAAAGTACAAAGACCTTTATTTGCTTCACTTGAATGGGGCATTAAAATATGAGTTTCACTGTATGCTAGATGGGTAGATATACAGATGGGTAGATATAAATTTGGAAATCGTGCTTTCAGGTTCATTAAAGATACTTTGGGAAATCCTCTTTTGTAAGGTGAGGTTAGTCTGATTTGTCTGTGATGAGATTCTGAGAGCTTTTGTAAAACATATTAATTCTGTGGTCCTCACTCACCTTTTGCTCCCTTACTACTTAAATACAGATGAATTAGGAGTTTAATCCTAATAAATCCTAATGAATAATAAAGCATTCTGAGTTAAACTACTTGCCTTTAATAAAGACTATAACTTTCTTTTGGTAAAATAACAGCTCTGAGGCTGTTGATGGCCTACTGTTTGCATATAGATGGCTTTATGTTTTAGAAGAATTTGGCAAAGCACTGCCACAACAGTATGTTTAGCTCACAAATGCTTTAAGTAACACTGTTTGGATAGTCCAATGTAGACACTCTACAGACAGTCAAAAAACATCTACAGACCATTAACTTCCTGTCAGACGACTTAACCATTAATCAGACAGTTTAGGGTTGTTGATGTCTAATAGTAAACACGTTATTTGGATGGTTCAGTTTATAGTTCTTGATATCAGTAGATCATCTATAGACTATCACCTCATCCCTACTCCTATCACAATTCCAAATTCAGTTCCTGTGGACTCTTGTATGGCATGTTGCAAGATACATAATATTCAGATGACATCTTGTTAAGAATCAATTGATTTGCAGGTTCATAAAGTTTTTAATGATCTCCTCTCTATTTTTCATACCTTTGATGCAGTTTGTTTTTCCTGTCTGTGTCTTTGTAGAAGAAGAAGAACCGATAGAGTAGTCATGTCCTTTTCCAGAAAATGGTGCAGCATCCCATCGGAGTCCCCTGTGCTGAATAATTGAGAGAAAGGCCTGGATAATCCATCAGAGCAAAGGACGATAGAGGGCAAGTGGAAGAGAGAAGAGGAGAAGGGAAGGTGAGGGTAAAGGAGAGGAAAGGACAGGGTGCTGGGGAGTTGAAGAGTCTTCTCATGAGTCATCGATGTGTTATTGAGCAGTTGATCCTTAACTTCACCGTCTTCTTTCTTCATGAGCCAAACACAGCCCCAACACCACCCCAATGAACTTACCGATATGGCTCAAGGGTGTTCAAAGATTCAACCTCTAAATGAAAATGAGTTTTAGAGGCCCACTGCAGACTAAACACGTAGCAGTAGACTACGACTAACTCCTGTTTGTTTATCAAAGCAGATACGACTAAATCAGTGCATGTGTAGTGTGTCATTTTGTTTTGAAAGGTACTGGGGAAAAAACTTGCATCATTTATTCACCAAAAGCCCTTCTGAAGTAATTTTTATTCAGCTCTACCAAGCACATCCCACAGAATAGATAATGCATCTGTTTTAGCCATCTCTACAGTCATAGAGGGATGATGGATACTTTGGAAGTATTTTAAATTTTAGTTGTTATTTTTTTACATTACTAGGGGGAAAGGTGGCTTAGGGGTTAGAATGTTTGCCTTGCACAGCTGGGGTTGGGGGTTCGAATGCTGCCTCTGCAGTGTGTGCTTCGGGGATTTCCTCGAATGTATATATATATATATATATATATATATATATATATATATATATGAATGATACAGCAATTACACCACAGCACTGTTGAAATCTTGGACCTGGACAGAAGTTGTTGATTAATTTTCCATAACACTCTGATAGTAGTGCCAGCTGGAAAGGAAAGCAAGGGTTTATACACATTGCTGTTTCTAAAGTAACAGCTAATTCATAGTGACTTGTATGGCAGATGCTTTGGAAAAGTTGTTCCTTTTTGATTTCAGACCCAGAAAAGTCTTCAAGATGGAGGACTGCTCTGTCTGGTTTCTCTGTAACATGACAAGCTGTGCATCATTAACTTTAAAAGAGAGAAGGACTGTTTAGAATTGCTATAACATTAGTTATAACAGGAACTAGCTGGTCTTGTGGATGTTGCAGAACATTAAACTTAACAATGCACAATTAAAAAGTGTATATTATTTAATAAATAAAATTTAATCACTGCCAAATTGCTGTCGTAAAAGAGAAATAAAACACTATGGCTTTTATCCTATGTGTTTTTGCCCTTACGAAATGACGTTTGCGTCACAAACATGGAAAATTGGGAAAATAATTTATGCATGCCTTGTTAATTAGTATCCATTTGCATATGTGAGAGTGACTCGCCAAAAGCTTTGATGGCTGAAGGATGATCCGAGACAAAACAGCTCTGAAATCTCTCACATTTTTAACATTGGTTAGGATTGTGTAACTCTTATAGAGTGGGCCAGGCATGGCGTGCCACATTCCATCATTAACAGTTACAAATTGAGGTTGTCTTGTTGCTAGAACTTTTCTAACCTTTGAGGAACATCAACATGTCATCCAAATGAGTTTCATACAAAAATAATATTGCAATCAACTGTTTTTTGGGACAAAAATAGACTCATACACAGAGCACAGTGAAGAGAAACTGGCAGTGAGCATTCTCCTCAGCTCTCATTAGTCTTTTGAACTTTTCACTGATTAAAATTAATGAACTGTTGTTTGTTGCACAGTTCAGAATCATTGGTGCATTTCTCTATCTACCATTACAATAATGGGATGCATTGTGCAATGCTGGCTATGTGCTCCAGGCTGCCTGCAGTGCTCCAATGAGTGCATATGAGAGATTCGTTGTGTATTGTCTGTCTATTTTGTTAACAAATTATTGTGTTGACTTTATTATACATTTGTAATTGGATTAATATAATGCAGAAACAATTTATTCAAATAAGTGAACTGTTTTTGTCAAGCATGCCATATCACATTGTAACATAACAAAGTACTATGTTTAAACTTTGTGTAAATAATTTATTTTCTTAGCCTGGTCAGGGTTGTGGTGAAAACCAGAGATACTAACCTGGATATGACACCAGTCCATCACACCACACCTAGAGGGTATCTCACAATCACATCTAGAGGCAATTTACAGTAGCCAATCCTTCTACTAGTGTGTTTTTGGAAGGTAGGAGGAAACCAGAGAACCTAGAAGAAACTTACATGGACAACAGAAGAACATACACAACCTGAGCTTAGGAATAAACCACAGACCCTGGAGCTGTGAATCAGCAATGCTACCTTCTTCACCACCATATTACAATTCTTGTTTAAATCATGCAACCTAAACACCTTTTGTGTCTCCCTACTAAGTCCCATATGAATTATGTATTGTCCCCAACAGTAAGTATGTGGAAAATGCCACTCATGCAGGCTTGCTTCTCTACTAATCACTCTGAGTCACTGGAAATGACCTACAGTGTCTCATTAATGGGAGCAGCTGAACTGTGCAAATTGCGGTGTCAGTGCACCTTGGCTTCATTTGTCCCGATTACCATGAGTTAATTCACAATTTCTTGCTTTTAATTGCTTCTGAACGAGGGGCTGAAGGAAAAGCTGGTGCTGGATCCATGAACTAGAACTGGTTGATATTCAGGCTGAGATGGCAGAATCCAGCTGAGCATGCCAATGAACTTTTAGAGAATGTGTCAAAAGATGAACAGGGCTCCATCAAATTAAAAGCAAACACCAATGACTACAGCTATTTGAATGGCTCCTTCATTGCATCTGGACTCATAAAAGATAAGAACTGAAAGGACAGTAGATATCCGAATCATGCCGAATAAATCTTTCAACAAACCCATTCGTGATTGGGCTGGCTAGGTTTTCTGCATTTTGATGATTCTAATACATGTCTCTATAGTATTTTCTGAAATAGTTTCTTGCATGAAATTGCATAGAATGTAAAAGTGTTTAGCTAGGTTTGGTCTTAAATATTTTGGGTTTTATGGGTTTCAGGTCATGCATGCTGAGGCAGAATGCATGATTTTATGCTTTCTAGTCTGATTGGTTAGACAGTATCCAATTCCTAATGAATGGTTTTTGTTTCTTTTTTCTTTTTTCCAGTGGATTAAACCTAGGATTACACCAGATGTACTGATGATTATTACTCATGGCATTAACATATTTTCAGCTACTAAATCTGCTATTAATTGAACAGTTTGTCTTTTTTTTAAATGAATGTCTTCCTGTCAGACAATGTGACCCAAGGTGGATATGTATCCGGGATAAAAACAGAGACTTTAATGGAAGAAAGCAAACAATCCAAAATCACACTGAGAGAGTCAAAATCCAAAGTATGAGCAGAGGGTCAATACATAACGGGTGAACAAACAGACTAGAGCAAGCAAAAAAAAAACCCACCAAAGTGGCCTATACAAAGGATTATATAGAAATGACCGTGTCTATGCTGGCATCTATAAATGTCAATACAGAAGGACTAGTTGACATTATGCTATTAATTTTTTAATTAATTTGCCCATTTATTTATTTACTTTTTATTGTCAATCTTTAAAAAGGCAGATCCAAGTAAATAATCCAAAATGACATGTAAGAGTTGAAAACAGAAATAATAACAAATAGCACATTATAAGAATCAACTTCATATGAAGTTGTTCACTTTATTTCAGCCCAAGAATGTGACCTTATGTTCTATTACAGCAATGGACAAATTTTAAATTTATTAGCTACCCCACCAGTCAAGTAAATCCTCTAGAGTCCTGCCCAGTCCAAAGTTTTGTTTACCTGGAAACTGACTAAGCTAAAAGTGGTAACTGATGTAGTTTAATAACATATGGTGAGTGCGTAGGCTAGCTAAGTGCATTAAAACAGACTAATAGAAACAAAAGAGTATATGATTATTATTCTCTTCTAATAAAGTTTCTAGAATGACACATTGTGTTTGTGCCCTTGACAAAAAATCTGAAAGTTTCTGGCCAAAAATTCGCCTCTGAGATGTGTTCTGTCCTCGCATTGCAGGCAAGTTATTTGAGCCTGTGTAGCATCACTATTTTCTGTCAATTTTTCTGTTACTTATAGTAGGATACTTACTGTATCTATCTGTATTAATTAATTAACAAAGTAAAAATTGTTCTATCGTCAACTAGATTACGCTTTGATCATGTGTGTAGTGCAGGCAGTGAAATTTGGAAGCATTAGCTATAGTAACATTGATTACTATTGGTTGCCAAAGGGCTTTGGTAGAAACAGACTGTAGATTCAGAAAAAAAAAAAACACCACTGGGTCATCATTTAACAAACTCAGATTTGATTCGCCAGAAGGGGATGAAATCAACACCACCAGTGTGCAAAGTCACTTTTACTGTCAGAAGTTCTTCAATAAACAGTTTATCAACCTTATATTCCATCTTCAAGCACCTCAAATCCTGTATTCAAATGATAAACTTCATAACTGCAACATCTGTTGCTATGCCAGCTTGAGTTGGCATAATGCTTAGTAATGGCACATCTTGAAGACCTAATTAGTCTGTACATGTGGTGAAAACTGAGCTCAGTCGTGGTGTTGGCATGGAAGAGATAGCACAATCAGCCTGTTTTTCTGGGCATGCATCACACTGTGTGACAGAACCACACAGCCATGACCTCAAGGGTAAGAGGAAGGTTTCAGATGTCATTTAGTCTGGCCTAGCTGTGACGTTATCAAGCTTGGACAGGATATCAGTATGGATTTGGACTCAGTGTATTAGGATAGAACACATTTTCTCAAAATGGAATGAAACATGCTAGTGTCTGAAAACATTGGCTTTTATCTGTTACATCTTTTTTGAAACCCATTTTGAGATGAGTTAATGTAAGTTACATAAAAAAAAGAAAGAAAAAGGTCCGTAAGTATTTAGACAATGATGGAGTATTTGTGATTTTGCCTCTATACACCACCACAATGGATTTCAAACAAAACAATCAAGATGTGGTCGAAGTGTAGACTTTCAGCTTTATTTTAAGATGTTCCACAAAAATATGCCATTTACCATTTGGGAATTACAGCCATTTTCAACAAAGTACCTTCATTTTCAGGGGCTCAAAGGTATTTGGACAATTGACTGACAAGAAGTTAATTGACCNTCCATTTTCAGGGGCTCAAAGGTATTTGGACAATTGACTGACAAGAAGTTAATTGACCAGGTACGGTCCATTCCCTCGTTACTTCTGGACAAATGAAGCAGATAAAAAGTCTGGAGTTGATATCAACTATTGAGTTGGCATTTAGCAGCTGTTCCAAAAACTCCTTCACAACATCAACAGAAGTCAACAATACTCTGGAGAAGGTAGGCGTATCATTGTCAAAATCTACAATCAAGAGACGCCTTCATGAATGTAAATACAGAGGNTGTAAATACAGACGGTTTACAACAAGGTGCAAACCACTGGTAACATTCAAGAACAGGAAAGCCATATTAGACTTTGCGAGAAAACATCTAAAGAAGCCTCCCATGTTCTGGAGTAAGATTCTGTGGACTGATGAAACCAAGATTAACTTGTACCAGAATGATGGGAAGAGAAAAGTATGAAGAAAGGAACATCTCATGATCCAAAGTATACCACATCGTGTGTCAAACATGGTGGAAGCAGTGTTATGGCATGGGCATGTATGGCTGCCACTGGAACGGGCTCACTGGTGTTTATTGATGATGCGACTGCTGACAGAAGTAGCAAGATGAATTCTGAGGTGTACAACACCTGATAGGACGCTGCTTCACAGTGCAAGTGGATAATGACCCTAAACATACTGCGAAAGCAACTCAAGACTTTTTGTATCTCCAGGGAGGAAACTCAGAATTTGAGTTTTGAGAACATGGGCTCCAGATTTCAGGCAGTCATTGACTGCGAATGGTTTTCATCCAAGTATTAAAATTATGCTCATATATACAATTGTCACTTTCTCCAAATACCTTTGAGTCCCTGAAAATGGATGTACTTTGCTTAAAATGGCTGTAATTCCTAAATGGTTCCATGTTTTTGTGGAACCTCTTAAAATAAAGCTGAGAGTCTACACTTCATTCACATCTTAATCGTTTTATTTCAAATCCACTGTGGTGGTGAATAAAGGCAAAATCACAAAAACTCTGTCATTGTCCAAATACTTCTGGGCCTGACTGTACACACACACACACACACACACACACACACACACACACTCTCTATAGCCAAATGTTTGTGGACACCTTACCATCACACCCATATGTGGTTCTTCCCCAAACTGGTGCCACAAACTTTGAAGCAAACAATTGTATAGAATGTCTCTGTATGCTATAACATTAAAATTTCCATTCACTGGAACTATGGGGCACAAACCTGTTCCAGCATGACCGTGCCCCTGTGCACATTGCCGTTATCACATGAAGACATGTTTTGCCAAGGTCGGTGTGGTAGAACTTGAGTGGCCTGTACAGACCTCAACCTGACCCTGACCTCAACCCTACTGAGCACCTTTAGGATGAACTGGAACGGTAACCTCACCAAACATCAGTACCTCTTCTCACTAATGCTCTTGTAACTCATTGGGCAAATCCCCACAGCCACGCTCTAAAATCTAGTGGAAAACTATCATATTCATGTATAAGGTCATCTAAAGTTCAGTAACTAACTGTGCAAAATACAGGTGGGTATCAAAGTCGGGAGGGTCTCATTGTCTCAAAAACATGTACCAAGGCCATGGAGATTAGGTCTTAGGTCTGCCATCCTTATTTCTCAGTTTTAATGGTGGAAGACAGCCAACAGATACTAGACGTTTGTGTAAAGAGAAAACTCTGCCTAGAGGGATATGCATTTGAAAATGTATAAAAGGCTGTGCTGAGATCAGATTCATCAGTTACTCGGCTTTGTTGCTTTTTATTATAAAGTCTATTTTTTTTGGCATCAAGACCCCAAGGCTCTGAGAAGTTTTTATTTTAGCTGAAATAATTCCACGACACAAGCTGGTACATGGAACCAGTTTCTAAATTAAGTTAAACGAAATAGCACAGCGTTAAGGCGATTAGAAAATGTTAACCGTTTCCATCACGATCATAGCATCCTGTAAAGATGCTCTACCAGCTTGGCCTGTGATTAGGTGGCTGCTAGATGATCAGGCCAAGGTAGATTTTTCAGCCTAGATCTCATGCCTCATGATTTGTTTAGCATTTCTTGATACACCTGTACCTCACGCCTGTATAGAACCAGTCTTGTACATCGTGCTTTGTTTTCCTCAGGTGCGGATTCTGGTGCAGAAGGAGAATGCGAAGCTCCGAGCTGCTCTGGTGGCGAATCTGAAGAGTGCAGTGATCGCCTCCTTCCTCATGCTTCCAGAGAGTTTCTCAGAGGAAGAGCTTTTCCACAACATCGCTGGCCTCTCTTACTCCGGTGACCAAAATAACCCGTTTTAGTCTTCTAACTCAAACTGGAGTCTTTATGTTCTTGAATCAGTTTCTCTAATGAAAAGGAGACCACTTTAAAACCTCAAAGTCTTATTATAGCGAGAACGCTCATGTTATTTTGAGTGCTTGAGCAACAGGGTTAGATTCTTTACTTGTATCTATATGCATCTATGTAGAGAGAAACCAAAAGGTGATGTTAGTGGCTGTTCCGTCCCTTGCATTTTTTTATTTGCACCCCCACATGCAATTAGGATTAAGCATAGCATTTTAAACTAATTCCAAAAAGTGAAAGGGAGAAATCTGTATTTGGAGATTCCTTTCAGACTGTGCCGCAGGAACTTCTCGGACATGTTGACAGCCGATAGTTATTCAGTAGCCTGTATGTGTAGCTAGCTAACACGAACGTGATTTCTTTACATTACGATCACAAAGTACTCATAGTCCTTGGGTGCACCTTTTTTATTTAAAATAAATAAATAAATAAATAATGGAAGATTTTGAGGTTTTATTACATGAAGTGCTGTGCTAACAAAATTTAGCATTTTGGAGAGAATTTTCATTTCAATGTTTCAACCAATTTTGTAAAATGCAGAGCTACACAACAGCTTTGCCGTCCGGAAGCTGATTTGTGCATCTGGAGGAATTTTTTGAGGTGGCTTACACTGATGCCAGGAACTCTGCCCTAACTAAAGAAATCACGTTCATTATAACAACAAATGCTTTTAAAAGCATGGTCCAAAATGCAGCCGTGCTTTTAGTGGACGTACTTTAATTTTAGCATCGTAGAATCGTGTCTGTTTAATCCTGAAGTGCCTCCTATGATTATATAATGTCTTTTAGGGGATTTCAGGATGGTGATCGGCGAGGATAAAGCCAAAGTTTCCAACATTGTGAAGGAAAACATGGAGCACTTCCGAGTGTTGTATAATAATATTCTCCAGGAATGTCCGCAGGTGGTCTACAAGCCGCAGCAGGGGAAGCTGGAGGTGAGACTGGAATTCAGGTTCAAAGCCTTTCTTTGTGGTTTTTGTCCACCAGGAGGTGCTAGTGATCACGTTCAATCTTGAGATAGTTTTATGCACTACACAGTATTCCTTGTAGTAATTTTCAGTATAGTATGCAGTATGATACACACAGGCCACGCCTTCTTCCCTGAGACTGACAGGCACACAGGTCACGCCTTCTTCAATGGAACTGCATCCTCCTTCATAGTTGTTCATTGTATTATATTTTTTGCTTTAACCAACACAACGTAACACATTTTGGCTTACAGTAATTGTAAAAAAATCTTCTGCTGCATACTACTGCGTCCTGCACTGAAAATTCAAATTTGTGCCTGTCAGTCTCAGTGAAGAAGGCATGGCCGGTCTGAATGCTAGTCTCAGTGAGGGAGGCGTGGCCTGTGTGCATGTCAGTCTCATTGAAGAAGGCGTGGCCAGTGTGCCTGTCAGTCTCAGTAAGGGAGGCGTGGCCTGTGTGCCTGTCAGTCTCAGTGAAGAAGGCGTGGTCAGTGTGCATGTCAGTGTCACTGAAGGAGGCGTGGCCGGTGTGCCTGTCAGTCTCGCTGCAGGAGGCGTGGCCTGTGTATTTGTCAGTGTCACTGAAGAAGGCGTGGTTGGTGTGCCTGTCAGTCTCGCTGGAGGAGGCGTGGCCTGTGTATTTGTCAGTCTTGGTGAAGAAGGCATGGCCAGTGTGCATGTCAGTGTCATTGAAGAAGGCGTGGCCAGTGTGCCTGTCGGTCTCGGTGAAGAAAGCATCACCCCATGTTCCTAACAGCATTATTTTTATTACCTAATTAACTCATTTTAATGCTGTTTGTACAATACAAACTCAAACAGCATACTCACTTACTGAATTGCTGGCACCTTTATATGTTTCCCCTTCAATTTCTTTTAAATCTGATGGACAGAGACTTGTTTAGACAATCCTTACTTGTTGATGTCTTAATTTTTGACTAGATATGGTATTGACTGTTCCCAACTCTGTGCCAAGTGAAATTTCCTGATGTTAAGAGCATTAGAGCTGCTTCAACATGCCCAGAGTTGGATTGCCAAGCGGTTATAGCATTGATCGTCCATTATCAAGATGGATAATTGCACCAGGACAAAACGCTGAATAGTTTGTAGGTGTGTGCCAAAGCGTGGAGGCTGTCTCATACCTGTCAGCCAAAAACACATCTGTGCTTAGACGGATGAGATCCTGGATTTTGATCAGTTAGAAGGTGTTGTTTAATTTTCTATGACAGCAGCTCTGACAAAGACAACAAGACCGATTATACTCATGTTCTTAGAATAACAATGTCGTCTATAGATTTCTAAAAATCAGGTGCTTATGAGCTGTGAACTTGTTTTCCGGTAGGTGGATAAGAGTCCAGAGGGCCAGTTTACCCAGCTGATGGCTCTGCCTCGCACTCTGCAGCAGCAGATCACACGGCTGGTGGATCCTCCGGGGAAGAACCGTGACGTGGAGGAGATCCTGCTGCAGCTCGCTCAAGACCCCGACTGCGGCCTGCTTGTACAGCAAGGTACCTGAGACTTACAGTGGACTTTGTAGCTCAACAGCCATAATGGCTAGTAGTTTAAGATCCAGAGTTTGAAGCTGTGTGATAAATGGCACAGGGGCTACAGGATTGTAGATGTGTGGCGGTATCGTTGTCTTTTTGTTTTAGAGAAGATGGCAAATTAGCATATCACTATCTTATAGATTCGTCTAGCTTATAAGTTAAAAGTTTATACAAACATTCAAATCTGCGTGTTTTTTTTTACCCCATTTCAAATATTTTGCCTAAAATAATCAACTCAATTCACAGCAATACTGTTTCACACATCACTCAGACTCACTGAGAAGAGAAAGAAGAGGAGATGGAAGAGTAAAGCAAGAGAGAAAGAAAAAAAAAGAAAGAAAGGGAGAAGACTAGGACAAATGAAGAAATCTATACATGGAAAAAGAGGAAAGAGTGAAGGGGAAGAAAGAGGGGAGAAGATAAGGATGGAAGAAGTGGCAGGGAGAAAAAAGCGAGAGGGAGAGAGGTGTGGAAAAGGAAAAAGTGGTAAAGAGAACGTGAGGGAGGTAGAAGAGTAAAAGTGGTAGGGGAAAAGGAAAGTAAAAAAAAAAAGAGAGAGGAGATAAGAAGGAGTGAGTGATGCAGTCATTTCTGTAATGATAAACATGCCAAACTACAGTGTCTGACATCCTGCTTTTTCTCTGACACTGACAGCACTGCCAGGATGGAGGGATTAACTCAGAGAGAGAGAGAGAGAGAGAGAGAGAGAGAGAGAGAGAGGGCAGATGTTGTTATGAGTGTCTCTACACTGTGCAGGTGTTACATTGCCATAAATCAAAAGCAACTCAAATGTCGCATGAGTCAACGTTAATGAGCTCACGGCTTGTTTTACCATCAGCCAGCTGTGCTTTTGTCAACGCTGAAATGCATGCGAACACACACACACACACACACACACACACACACACACACACGTCTTACTATACTTGTGAAGAACTTCCACAGACAGAATTGTCAATGCAGCTAAATAATATGAAGCTGCACCTAAATCTAACCTCATTGACAAAAATTATTTTTTGGCTCTTTTGTATTTTTAAAGAAACACTGCAGTTTTTGCATATAAAAAAAAAAAAAAAAAAGCGGCTTTATGCTTTATGGGGACCAGACAAATGATCCTTCAAGATCAAAACTGTCCGATATTCCTGTCCTTGTGGGGACAGTTGGTCCGCACCAAGATATAACAGCATGGCCACACATACACACACAACTTGTTTGCATGCCTGAGCATCATCAAGGATCTTCATCATGTATGTTTGTATTTGATAGTTGTCGAAAAAAGTATGAAATTCAGGATCAATGGTCTTTGGTTTTCTGTATTGTTGGAATTTAAAAATATAGAGAAATACTTTACATATCGTTAGCCTCATAGCATAATTGCCCAAGTCATATTTGGTTCAAATATGACTTAGGCAATTATGGTATGAGGCTAACGATATGTAGTGATGTGATGTAATTTTAGGACCAGTTTGGCCAAGCTCATACGATTGGTTAAACCTACATTTTTGGCAGGAAATCATTGCAAACTCATCCTAAACTTCATTGAAAGATGGTGAGCACAACAGGCATAAAGTCAGATTCGCTTTCTATAATAACCTTTTTTAATCTTGAAGTAGTTTACTGCAGTGGCGCGTCCTGTCACCTCAGCCAAGACATCATTATAAACAAGCGTGCCATCTGGATGCACTTTCCAAACTGATGCGTTCTTTCTCTCATTGCGCAAAAGGTTTTTCCATGCACGTGGATTTAGTGTAATTTACATATTTTTACATTGCATAAGGCATAAAACACAGTGGGCTGTGGAATATTAAGTGGATTATTTTCTTATAACAGTGGGTCCCGAACTGTTCTATTGCTTTTATACCACAATTTTTTTTTTTAATCAAAGTACTCCACACCTTCTAATCAAAATCCATAATCCGCAGTGGTGTGGTATAGAGCTGTGCCGTATCGTATCATCCATGACGTATCGGTACAATTTTTCCGTAATAAGAATTTGTCGATATTGATGATATAGGTGATGACGTGTTTACGTGCCGCAACGTGAGTATCCGACACGTAGAACAAGAGCAAGCATGACAGAAAGGCAGAGTTCCAAGCCTAGATGAGGAAGAAGAATTAATCCCCCAAAAAAGGAGCTTCCTCAGGAATATGGAAGTGGTTCGGAAATGTCGATGTAGCAGTGTGCCTACTAATTCATTTCTTTTCAGCATGTTGCCATAATCATGATTGTTGTTACTAGATATTTAATAATTGTTTATAAATATACGTTTCACTAGCTAGGAGATGCTAGCTATGAGGTTAAGCTCTTGTCAATACACAGGAGGAAACTAATGATAAGTTTATATCTGTAGTACAGGAATAATGCAGAATTCAAAGAGGCAGTCTAATTGTCTGACCCGATTTAGTGCCGTGTGGTTTCTGAGCTATTGGTAACGTTAGCATTAGCCATCATCCACAGAGCGCTGACGTTAGCTTTGCAACCCGAAGGGTCACTACTGAGATCAGGCTCCCCTGCACGATATCCTTTAACACGTTTTTCACTTGCAGTATATGAGCATATTGATTCAATTACATTTATCAAAACCCAGTTTCAAAATACATACAGGTTCATGTAATTAGAAAACAGCTACAGCTTGTTTTTGCAGAGAGTTCTGCTATTTCCTAGCTTGGCAAAGACCCACTTTTTTTTTCTTTTCTTTTTTTTCTTTTTTTTTTTTTTAACCAGATAAACCACTTTGCCATATGTCCGTGACTAAGCAAGCCGGTTTGGTGAGACAGGGCAAGGTTTTTCAGAAACCTCACCCTACTTTCGTCTCTGTCACCAGTCTGGTGAGAGAATGGTGGTAGTGTCTGATAGTTTCCAAGTTTTCAAAACACTAAACCTATTAACCTTGTAAACAAAAACAGTGTTCCAATTTTTAATTATTAATTTACAACATGTTGTCCTTTTTTAACCTGTTATAGTTACATTTCCTGTTTTCACATGCATAGTAGTCATAAACAATTGTTCCCACACTAGCCTCTCCTCTCTCTCTCTCTCTCTCTCTCTCTCTCTCTCTCTCTCTCTCTCTCTCGAAGTTGATTAGACCAAAAAAACGCAGCTTGTCATGTTACTGAGAAAACCAGCGTAAACTCCTCGGCCCTGAAGAACCTACAGGGTCTTCCAATGCGCTGACACTGGAGACTCCTTCCATAAATGCTATATAAACATCTGCTTACAGAAGACAATGATTATACACTTTTCTTTGTTAAATAAAGCCGCATTTTTAATCTGTTTCTTATTAGGCTAAGATTATTAGCAGTGTCTGCCTTGCAAGTCCATGTGAATGAGTCGTTACCATAGAAACGATAACGTATTAGAACAAGTGCATGAACCTATGATTTATAAACCTGTGATTTGAGTTCCAGTCGTGTATATAACTACGTGTGCTTCTTTAAAGGTATCTCCACAATAGTGAAAACGTCCAGTATAACACAAAGTGCCAAAGGAATCGTTACAGCAGGTAAGGACCTTAATATCATATTTATAAACACTGGAAATGTGCACTTATTAACATAGTAAATGCAATGAGTCTAATATAATATTTCAACTTTTTTGTAAAGGACTCATGAAAACGGTGTCATACAGTGTGAAAAAGCTGAGGAAGATGCTCAAAGGCTGGAGGAGGAAGACACCGTGACACGTTTCTTAGTCTTTT
>CM074949.1:19761020-19787739 GCA_037577455.1 Pangasius macronema
CAATTATGTCACTTTGTCCAAATACCTTTGAGCCCTTGAAAATGGAGGTACTTTGTTGAAAATGGCTGTAATTCCTAAATGGTAAATACTATATTATTGTGGAACCTCTTAAAATAAATCTAAAAGTCTACACTTCTATCACATCTTGATTGTTTTATTTCAAATCCATTGTGGTGGTGTATAAAGGCAAAATCAATGAGGAATGAGAATGCTGTGAGGATGATTTAACATGACCCCCACATTGTCAGTCTGCAGGAGGAAAGGCAGTACTCCCATGACAGTTATGCAGTCAGCCATGTTAATGACAGCTATTTCATCATGCAGCAAATATCAGTGCTCTTTTATGTCCCGCTTTCTTCTTTTTATCTACCTATTTTGGTGTTATTTTTCTGTCTTTGTTTTTTTCTGTCAAAAACAGAGACATTCCACTTAACTTAATAATCCTGTTTCAGTTGATTTGATCATGCAGTGTTATATCATGAAGAAACTATAATCCTTCCCTGATAACTGCTCACTTAACAGGTAAGGATGCCTTGAATATAGGCAATCTGAATTAATATTTCACTTAATTAGTTTGTTTGTTAAACAAATAGAAGATTGAGGAGGTTATTTGTAGATTTCACGCTTTTATTTCTACAAGAAGTTAAATAATCTGCCAATAGAATAAGACCATTTTAAGCTCTAAATCAGAAAATATGTCTAAAAACAGGGTTAAATGGTCTTGGTTATCTTAAATTGTTCTGTGTATCAGTAATCACCTTAAGGGTTTGGCTCTGACCTAAATCATAGAACAACCTGCTCTCATCACATCCAGATTTTCTTACTTTGAAACCGTTTTAAAATTTCAAAATATTGAAAGACAAGTACTCACCATATGGTTCATTCATTCATTCATTCATTCATTCATTCTTTAGTGAAAGCTTTATCATGTATATGGTTGTGGTACACCTGGATCCCATCCCAGGAACACTGAGCACAGGGTAGGATTACACTCTGGATATGATGCCAGTCCACTGCAGGACACCACGCACACACACCACACAATAACACTCCACGCACACACACCACACAACTAAATCAGTAGTCCTGGTGTTGCTTCTTTGGTTAATGCAAAGTTAGGATTCAGACAGTTTGTACCACATCCCTAATTTACATCTTCTTAATTAGTGAAATGAAAGAGCCCTTTGATGTTTTGGGATCTCGAGAAGAAACGTTCAGATCTAAGCCATAGCTGAGCCATGCTGCTTCAACTGGACCAATACTGTGTCTGTCAGAATCAGTAATTACTGCTGCTGAGAAGGGGGAGTCAGAGCAAAGGGTTCACATTCGATCCAAGGCTTTAATTCCCAAGCACTGGAAGTGGCAACTAGAGAGAGGCTTGCTGATATCTCTCAGGCAAACACATTGCCTTTTGTCTAGACAGAGAATGGAAAGGGCAAACGAGTAAGAAGGAAATCAGATTGTCTCTCTCTTTTTTTTTTTTTTTTAATTTTACCACAGATCCACAAGAGCAATGAAAAACCTGTGAGAAATGAGGATTTATATACAGTATGGGCTGTACTATATGGCTATGTAGTTGCTGTACAATTGTATTTTATTGTTATATCCTGTAGCTGATGCTTTCAAAAGCATAGCAGTGAGCATATCTCAAGAGAAAAATGAGGCGGTCCTCCAGTGAGGTGCAATGCCCCATATCCATGCCACTATAATATCCGTTCCACTACATGAAAAACAATGAGGAAACCCACTTGGACATGTGAAACTCCACACAGACAGTAATCTGAGGTCAGGATTGAGTGATTTGTTCAACAGAGGAATCCTATCAGCAGGCACCAAGCCCATCTATGTAACCCATCTCTATAACCCATCAGCCATACCGCTGGACTATCAGTAACCCAGTTTATTCTTTGCATAGTTAAATTATACAGTATTGCATATATCTCAGCTGACCTTTTCAAATGAGGCTTACATGATACAAGTCTGTTTTCTGGCTAGTGTTGCCCTTTTTCTGCGCTATATTAAGATCAGGAGCTACATGTTCTAGATCTTTCACATAGATGGACATGAACCATATACAGCAGATTATTTTGCTGTTGTTCCTGTACATACATAAATTCAACTATGCCTTTTCTTACACTCTTATGTTGCCTTTTCAAAACAAAACCATTTAAAAATCATTTAAATCATGCATGAACATTTATACATTCACTTTTCATGCTTCCCTTAACATTGTGGCAGTTTTAGATAGGTCTTATGTATTTGTATGATGTAAACCATGTGGGCTGTAATATATTGTTTCTGCTGTAGAGAAACATCAAGATATTTGTTAAGTGCGGTGTCAGAAAGAATTTTTGCCTGTGTTTGTTTATAACTATTTTTCATGTTTATTACGTGGTAAAGACAATCTTTTGGTATCACGCAATATCTTGAAATTGTTTATACATAATATGCTCTACACAGAGATGATGTAAGTTGCTAAATAATGAATGCTTTCTCAGATACGTCAGCTATTTTCTATAAATGCTTGATTGTTATTTCTGTTAAATAATAGTAATCACAAGTGGTGCAGATACAGTTTTTTTTTTAGCTTTGTGTTGTACATTTCATTACGCTTACACTATTCTGCATACACTTACACAGTACAAACAACATAAACGAATAATTTTTTCTAGTCTTGTTAATTGAACTTTAAAGAAACATTTTTTTCTCTATTTTTTGGACTTATAGCAGAATTGACAATAAAGTTTGACTTTGACTTAATTAGTTATTTTTGATATTTCATGGCAGTCCTGTATGATCCCATAGATTTGCTGGGAATTTTATGTATGCTTCATGTAAGCCCTTCATACATGTAGGTCTTTACCAATCTTCAGTGGCAGGCTAAGTGAAAAAACAAAACAAAACATAAATTTTCATGATTTATGATTAACACACCACCTGTCTCATTAATACCCCATGGATTCCAATTGGAATGCCATGAAAGTTTTCCATAAGGCCTTATATATATTCTGATATATTGATATCCATTGATATCCATGTCATTCTGTGATTTACGATCTGAAACTCTTTCAGATCTGATCTATACTCACAGTGCCCTCTTGCTGTCCTTAGCCTTCAGACATGTCCTACTGGTTTATGTATAGCGTCTGCAGCTCTGTTTGCTCAGGGCTGAGCCGATGTTAATCACCAGCTCACAGAGCTAGGCCAAGGCTGTTAATTGTGATAATTATAGCCAACATTCATTTGGCTCTGTAATTATGTGCTATGGGGGTTTCACCTCAAGCAGTCCTGAGTTTAGTAAATCAAAATAGTGCTCAGCTTTTACTGGGCCAGAGCTTGATTTTGGATTTTATTTATTTATTTTTTTTACAAAGCTTATGGACATACTTTATTAGGGGCAGGTGGTTTGCCACAAAAAGACCCTGCAGTATGTCACAACCAGCGTATAATCAATGGAAATAAGTTATTGAATTCAGTGTAGAATCACTGTGCAACAGCTGTTAACATATGATTCACACCATTTAATTGAACCTGCATTAACACTCCTTACTGCAGTGTCATATAAGGTATGCTCTATGTATATTTAGAGCTTGTTATAGCAAGTCTGGCATAGGGTGTCTGTGTGATGAGGGAGCTGTTTGTCTAAGCGGTGAATATAACTTTAACACATCCATCCTTTGGGATACTCATTTCCAGGCTACTGATGTCATGACGACAGCACTACACCAGCTCTGTGCCCTTGTAATACTGCCGGGTGCCTGCCACCTCACCTTCCCCTACACAGCTGTGTTCCCCGGACCTCGGGCACTATCATAGTCCACTTCATAAATCAAAGCACCTGGGCTTATGACACATTGGCCTGAGGCAATTAAAAAAAAGTGCAGTGATGAAAATGGAGATAGGTTGCTGTATGAAATAAAGCACTGAGAAGAAAAGACGAGCTGTGTGGGATATTTAGAACACTTTGGACTCCCTCAGGAGGCAGCAGAGACTGTAATTAAAAATGAAGAATGAATTGGAAAGCATTTGCCACTCTAATTGCGGGGCTTTTTCATCTATGGCTGGAATGAGAGCTGGCAACGGATAGTATCACTTCTGCGGTGTTCTGATGGGTTGCCCACCATCTGACAAGACCTGTGTGATTGGTTTGAGACATGCACCTGGAATGTGCAAGCATTTTTGGAGAATTTGGCAACATTTATGAAAAGTTTGTAAAGTGTGTATTTGTTTTATAGGCCAAACCACACTAAAATTTCCTCTATATTTGCAGAAGTGAGTTTATAAATGACAGCTACCTGTAAATTTCCAAGTATGCTCCTGGCACAGCTAATTTACATTTTGTGATGCCTACACAACTCCATAAAAGGCAAAGCTTTTAAATTTTTTGGAGTTGAAAATGGCAGCGAAACAGCGCCTCCTAAGTGCACTGTGAGCCAAATCTTTCAGTAATGGAAGCTAATTCACTGCAGCACATAAGCTGTCATGGTCACACACTAACCTAAATGTCATTTCTTTTGTCGAATACAATGCCCAGTCTCATTTGTCTTAATTTATGCATTTGTTTTGGATGTTTTTTGGATGTTTTGTATGTTCTTTCAAGTAATTGATAGGAATTGACTGATTTGCATAAAATGTCCATTAAATTCATTAAATGTTTGTATTGGAAATAAATATGTGATTTAAACTTGATAGCATAAGCTTTGGGATAAATTTTCAGTAACTCATGGCAGTTATACAATTTGAAGTCTATCAGTTGTGCTTTACATTAGTTAGTCTCTGTATATGCAAATGTATACAAAAACCCAGGAGCTCTTATAGGATTTGAATGTTGATAAACTAACTAATGCTCCTGCAAATGATTTAAGAATAAATTCATCCATATCCATCTTGGATTGGGAGGGGGGAAATTAAGCAATTTCCCCCTGGGATTAATAAAGTTCTTGAATCTTGAATCTTGATGAATGAGGCCTGGTATTACCAGTAAACTCATTGCCACAGAGCCATGTCCACTGTCTTCCACTTACGATTGCATGCCATGTTCTCATTCCACCCTTTTATATGACCACAGGACCTTCACATCTTTAATTATTTCTCTGCAGTGTGATTTGGTGTCTATAATCTCGTCCCATCCTTGTTTTAGAGCTCCACCAAAGCCACAAAGCCACTGTTCCCCGAGGCCTGCTTGTTTGTGCTTCATGCCAGTTTGTTGCAGTTGGGTTTTGTCCAACTCATTGGTGGCACCTGCCCTGCCCGTGTCATGTGCTAGGGAGACAGATGGCAGGGTCAGCTGGTGTCCTACCTTAGTTCTTCTCTCAGTGGCACTTCCCAACATAAAGTGCAAGAAAGAAGCTGGCTTCACTCAAAGCGAAATTTCCAATATAAAGACAAGTTCCACTTTTTCTTCTTTTAAAGACCTGTAAAATATATCTCTTAAATGTTTATAAAGGGAAAAGTAACACTTCTCTCTTCTCTGTAATAAACAAACCAAAGTACAGCTTAAGCAGTAGTCTTCATTCCACTACAGTGTAGGAGGTACATAGATAAGTCAACTAATACATTCACTAGCCACTGCTGTGGGGGTTTCAACTAGTCAGGTGGTGGAAAAACCAGGGACACATATCTACAGTCAGTTGAACTTTTTTTTTTTTTTTAATATAATTTTCCTTTGCTTTAATGGAACTGTATCACTTTGATTTTACTTTGAAGTGTAGAGAAGCCCCAATTCCTCCCAAAGCTGTTTTCACTAAAAACCTAAATAAAATAAATAAATGCTTGAATTGTGGCTTATTGAATTCCGACATCACAATGCAAAACAGGGCAATCTGTACTGTGGGTTGCACGTCACTTTTCAATTCCCCTCAGCTAGTTTAGAAAGGCTGATCCGGACTCATTTTGAGGATGGAGATGCCTTAATCAGCTCAGCTCATAGCTCATTATCAGCCTTGAAAAACTTCCCAGACACTGGCACAGACATAACATTCCCCATCCATGGAAAGCCAGTCATTGAGCTATAATGTTGGCTCTGCTGATGGACATGAGCTTCTGCACTGCAGAATCAACAATTTAAGCTAAACCACAATGTCATCCACGCAAACTGGTTCATTCTTAAATAATGTAATATAGATTTATTATTCTGCACATTTATTGAACTTAATTTAATTTCGTCCTTAAGAGTATAGCCTTAAAAAAAAAACACTAAAGCTGGAAATGTAATTTGTAGCCTGTGCATGGCTGTTAATTGAAGTGTGGTTTGACATGTTCTTTGTTGTTGTTTATTAGCATTTAACTACACTAATAAAATAGAATAAAAATAGTGATGTCCTGAATCACTTTTTACTTTAACTAGAAAAAGATGTCTAGACAAATACTTTTTTTAATTAGTGGTCAGATAGTAAAAATTAATAGTCGTGTAACTCCTAGTATGGTGTTCTGTGTTTCTGAACTTCACATCCATCCTTCACTCTGCACTGTGAGAGCAAAAGCTGGGAAAACACACCTCGAGGAAACACAACTTCCTTCTTCCACATGGTTCTTCTTCCATCTTCCACTTGGTCCTCTAAGACTGATTGCTAGATGTATATAAGAACGAATGCCTAATTCTAGAGGTTATGGGAAAGAGTCATGGCAATGTATGTAATTAGTTTCCCATGATCTCAGGATAAAATTCACAGGCTAGCGGTATTTAATGACCACAGTTCATCATTTTGCACAGCCACTGACTTGCGATTCGTGGTTGTGTCAGGCCTGGAATGAAAAAGGCTTTCATCCTCCTTAGCACATTGTGGGAGGGAAGCGTGGGCAAAAGCAGGCTATTTCTGTAAAAACTGACATTCTGTTATATAACTTAGATAAGGTGATGGTGCAGCACATTTAGTGTCTCTAAAAACAGACCCCTGTCTGACTGCTCATTATCTGGCAGCAGAGTTGCTGCTGAAATTAGATCTTCATTGTGACCATTTGCATCCATTGCAGATGCTGTGGAAAAATTGTTGGTTGGAAGCAGACAGTAGAGTTTGCTATGGAAACACCGCAGAAGCATCAGAAGTAAAGAGAACCGAAATCTATCACCACATTTTAGAGCTGTAATGCAGGAATGTATTTCTGTAATACATGCATTTGTTTGAATAATGTGCACATTTCTTTTAAATAGATATTTTAAAATTTGGGTTTTTTTTTTCTAGCATTACCAAAAAACAGAGAGGAATATTATCTGGTCATGTCAACTGATACCATAAATAAATACCATAAATACCATAAACACTGTTTTCATCTAGAGTGTGGCTTTGCCTCAACACAGTGGTCCACCAATATACAGTGATTAAAAGCCTTGCCATTATCCAGAGGCTTGGTGCTTTCCAGTTCGGGTGGAAGGGAAGGATTGGAATAGGAATTGCCCTGTTCTGTCTGACCATAATGATATGCTTTTAAAAGAGAGTACACACTGAGGCCAAAACCCCAAATAAACAGCAGATTTCCATGAATTTGGTCCAAAATTCATAAGGAGATTATTCTTGGCTACAACGTTTGATAGCAGTTTAGGATAATGACCAGCAGTTCTCCTCAGTCATGCCATATTCTGAAAGGTTTTCATAAAATATATGACTGGTAATTAGGAGAAGTCAATAAACTTAATCTGCAATAGGCTATCAAGCTGTTTAAAAATTTGCTGTGGGTGGATGTCAGTATTTGGGACTGATGTTTATCACCCATGTTAACTATTCGATTCTATGCCTTTTGTAGAGATGTGGTTAAAATATCTAAACCACACTGAAATTCCATTGCATCCCTGCTGGTTTTGGCTTGTACCTATGATGGTAATAACAAAAACAAGTATTTACTGCACTCTTATATAGACTTTCCTCTGGGCCCATTTGTACCGTATGTCCCTGACTCTCTCTGAAATTGTGAAAATGACCCTTTCTGTTTACTTTTCTTTCTTTGAGATAGAGAAGTACATGGAAAATTGGAAACACGTTGTGGTATATATTTGCTTGTGTATAGGTAAAGGGAATTCTTTTAACAAATTCAAATGAGTAAAATTTGCCATTTATTTAGTAAAATAGTGTATAAACAGGGTACATGATAGACATTACATGACTAATATCGCAGTCAATCTTTTCCGAATGGATAGCCTTTGCATGTTCAGGAATCTTTCACCCAAAAAAATAGATCTGCAACAATCTTCAGTCTTCAATATTGAGTCTTCTATTAGCTGAGAAATCTACAAATTCTTAGATTCTAAGTATCATATATATGTGACAGCCTGGAAAACCCTTTCATGTCGTGAAATTTTGACTTTTTTTTTTTTTACTATATAGTATATTATATAGTAGAAGCCTACAGGATTTCCTGTAATCCTGTCGAAGTCTACAGGATTTCCTGTACAGAAATCTGTTTCTCATTTGCATGAAGTTATAATAAGTCTGAAAACTTAAATCCCATTTAAAGATTTTAGTCGGTGACTATCCAACAACTTAATCAAAGCATTCACTGTGTGAGGTTTGAGACATCTTTATGCAGACTGAAGGTTTTTACCTTTGCAGAAAGATAGCTAAGGCAGGATTAAAAAGCAGATGGCTCGATCCTGAGCTCAGGTTACTGTCTGATTGTGTGAATGTGTGTGAATGAGTGTGCATGGTGCTCTGCGATGGTTCTCCTGCCTTGCATACGGTGTTCCTATGATAGGCTCCGGACCCTCGTCCACGACCCTGACCAGGATAAAGCAAATACTGAAGATGAATAAATAGAAGTAGAGGTGTCACAGAATGTTATAGACAGAAAATCTCAATTTTAGCCATTTTGATTTTTCATTTCTTTGTACTATTTGCCAAAATTCTGCCACACGGCCATGCAGTGGACTAGAGTGTTCACAGTAATCCTGATCCGCACTAGAGAATAATTGTGATGATTTTGCCCCTCCAGACAATCACAAGAGTTCCAATTTCAGGCTAATCTAAAGCTTTATTCTTCCCAGATTATCTTGTGGTGTGAGGTGTGATAATCAAATCCTAACCCAGTAGATCCACTCATAACTATGCTTTTAGGCAACTCAGCACCTATGAGTTATTATAATTAATGAGGTCATTAATCTAGGGTGCTTGAGCAGGCAAATTACTAACAAGTGACGGACCCAGATTGCAAGCCAGGTGTTTTAGATATGTGATCAGAACTAGAATTAGCGATATATAGTCAAAAGAATGACCTCAGTGAAGTTTTTAAACATTTCAGATGTGCACAACCTGTTTCATTTAATTCTATTTATAACGAGTTTGTTTTGTAGCATTATTATCATCAGATTTGTTCCACTTTTTTAAGCTGTTCTATAGCCACAGAATACATTATTCAATGATTTGCATTTGTTAGCCAATGATCCTGATTAGCATAAATGGAAAAGAAAGTGGTTTTGTCTATGACCATTTGCACACAGAACGACTGCAAAGTGCTGGTGATTGTGGTGGTTGTTAATACTGCAATGGTCCAGTAATTCTCTTTATATGCCCTTTTATTCCTAGTCTGCATTTGATTGCAAACATCCTTATTGTCCCATGGCGTGATTTGTCCTGGGGCTGAAAATCACATCATACTGCAAGTAGATGCAACTGTTTTATGAGTAACTTGATCAGGTTCACATGCTAACCACAACACCATTCCACAGCATATTTTCCACCATAAAGTATACTTACTCAGTTAGAGACATAAGCATCAACAGGGCAGTGAGGAGATCCTTCAATAAAACACCTCATAAAATACTCTCAGTGTGAGACAGATTTGATCTAAGCCAGTTTAATCAGTAGTATCATGTCGAGAAAAGGCTATAAAACTTGGGGCTTAAAGGTGTATCAGTAATAGCTGTGATGATCCCCGCTCAGTGTGTGTGTGGAGCTGTAGGGAGGGTGTAACGTTTTATCTCTCAATCATGAGAGACAGGAGAGGGATTTGAACAAAGGCAGATTTGTCTGTCACACTCTGTCTCTTTATGTATCAAGACAGGAGGAAAAAGTTTAGGGCAGATGATCTAGATATCACTACACAATGCACAAGGCCTAAAAGGCCAAGTTGGTGTAACATAAGTAGCCTAAAATAATAAAAAATAAATAAAGTGTTCTGGATAACTTCCTTTCCGTCTGTGCGAGCCCATGCCCAGCCTTTGGGGGTGTGGGGTGGGGATGCTAAATGCTAATAAGGGGAGGACAAACAGATTTCATGTCCAGACTATTAGATTTTCTTTTTATTTGTCAAGCAGACAATTAAGTTCAGCAACCAGGGAAAGAAAAGTAACCCTTCCTATTCATATCTGCAACATGAAAGTGAAGTGAAGTGAAGTGACATGTGGCCAAGTATGGTGACCCACTCTCGGAATTTGTGCTCTGCATTTAACCCATCCAAGTGCACACACACACCTGTGAACACACACACCCGGAGCAGTGGGNGTCATTCACTCCCCCCACCTACAATCCCTGCCGGACCCGAGACTCAAACCCACGACCTTCAGGTTCACCTTCGGATTACAAGTCCAACTCTCAGACCATTAGGCCATGACTGCCCCCAAATGAAAGTTTTCATTTGGTGTATATGTTCAAACATAATGCCTGTTATGTTCGTACACACTATAGTTACAGCACATATAGTTACATAACATAATGCAGGTTATGTTCATACACTGCTCCTCGATGCTGTAACTATAGTGTGTTCTTCCAAATCTCACCACCTGACTGGCAGCAGAATGTTTTTTTTACTACCTGGAATAAATTAGTGTGATCTTTTCAGAATCAGAAACATGCAGGTATGTGGAAACACTGACAAAACTGAGCAAAGTAACAGCCACTGCGGAGTTACCATGACGAGCGAAGATAAAGACAACAGCCAGACACACATGCTATCCAGAATTTCTTTTTCTACATGTGAAGCAATGGGAAAACTCATTAAAAGCACAACTTTTTGTAACTTTTTGTTTTCACAGACACAATGGGCTACATTAAACCCTTAAACAAGAGATGATAACAGTTACGGCTACACATTTGTTCCCTCTCCAAGAACTGATATACTTATTCATTCTCAGCCTGCATTAAGGCAACTAACCTGCTACCCAGATTGTCACATGTTATTACAACCATTTTGCCTATTCATTCAAAGTTTCCAGGTCTTCTGAAAGAGCAGTTTATAAGCACAAGCACACAGGTGCAGCACATCAGGTCAGTCAGAAACACAGCAACTATCAGAAACAAGATACCAGTCAGAGCTGCCAGGAAGATCCTCTTCGTGGTTATCACAGTCCTAAACAGATAGAACAAAGACGCATAACACAGTATCTGTGAAATGTAATCTAGGATATAAAATGATTTAGTAATTTACTTACATCAGATATGCCTGACATGTGGTTTCGGCTTTTCATTTTCCTATTGAAACATAAAATGTACATTTTAATCTTTAGGTTTTAATGCCATCCAGGATGCAACATAAACTCAGCACAATGCTCTGAAGAGCTCGGCTGATTAGGCCTTATTCAAACATGCTGCTTTGTTTCTGTTGTGTGTTGACATCTGATCAAGAGCAGCATGCAGCTAGAATTTCTGGCTGCTGGAATATCAGTTTATTTCTCTGACAGGTCATCTGCAGTTCATAACCATTCATATTTTAATTGGTTTAAAAAATCTCACTTGTGCTGGAAAGGTAGAAAAATGTCTCACTTTCTACAATACCAAAATTCAGCTTCGGGATCTGTGGGTTGGAACAGAAACGGTAAAGAATAATTGGACTTTTTACCTTTTTTTTTCTCCATATTTCCGTTAATAATAATACAAACCTTTGTGTTCATCATTTAAACTTAGTCCTGGTGTTTAACACATGATTCTCAATATATAACAGGAGTATTAAGCATGAAGAATACCATAAAAACTCAGATGCATATCCTTTACTGGTGACTTCACAATAAATCTTTTATATACAAGTCCAATTTCGAGTGCATGAGTGAAAGTGCACTCTGAACTCTGAGGAATTGCAACTGCATAAGAGACACGTTGTAGTTTTTAGAGCTGCTTAACTATTCTGTGTGTCAAAACAGTTAAACAGCCATTTTAAAATATGACTCAAACCTTGAACACATCATTTATGGGTTTGTTACATTTCCAATGTATGTACTATTTGTCTATAAAATTTCATATGCTCACGTGACCTATGCTCCGACACGATATTTACCTGAGCCAAGACTTACAGCTAGAGCACAGCTAATCATCTGATACTATAATCGATTATTTAAAGGCATATGTATAGCAAACTATTATGCAGAAAAAGCAATAAATTATATTAACTGTGTGTTTTCATGTGTCATTTGTTGGACAAAACAGAATTTAGGAAAGCAATGAAAGTTTCTGGAAAGTAGACTTTATTCCGAAGGTTTTTGCTGCTAATTAGATTTTATGTGGTAAACCAGTGTGCAGTTTAAGATTTTATATTTAGCATGTTGGAAACTTGAGTCTTGTTCAATCAAATGGAGAAAGCTGTAATTTAACACTGGTAATTTCACCGAGTTCTCTGCCAGCTTGTTTATACCTCTAGAGGCATAAAATAAAACACACTCACTGAGCCTTTCGTTGGTTTAAGCAATTAACAATTCACTGCTGAATGAATCCTAACGTTTCCAATAAAACCTTGAAGAAGATGTTTCAATTTAAATTTAAAAAAAATCTAAATATTATAAAATGTGATTTATTCTGGAGCTAAAGAGTAAATTGTTAACAATTTCTTAGATGGTGCTCACATCACTGACATACACTTGGGAACAAAATGAAAATGCTTGTTTGCATTCTTTTCTATTTCAATTTCAAATGCACTTCAGCAACAACTTGAGTGAAAAGTAGAATCTTCGAAAAAAGTTACATGAATTTCAAAACATTTTGCTTTAATGAAAGCGTGTACTCAACCTGCCATGCACTCCACAGGTTTGTGTGAAAGTTGATGGTCCTTGTTAGATCAAATCCATCAGAGTGCTTCAGTGGAAGGTATAAGACTCAAGGAAAATCTAAACTTTTGTACAAAGGAATGAACATCACCACATTAATATCACAAATTTGCTTAAATTTAAATCGTGACCTAGAAATAGTGCGGAATCTTGAATATTGAATATTCAAGACATCAAACATTTCCTTTCCTTGTTTAAAAGTTTGCGAAAACTTTCTGTTAATTTCTACTTTAAAATGATGAATAAGATCCAGATTTTCAATGTCGTCTCAGACTTTTGGACCCCACTATATGCTACATCTTGGCTGATGAATGTATCACTGGATGGGAAAAGAAAAATAAGCCCTGACCTTGGAGAGAACAGACACTAATTTATTGTTTCTAATCTCTTTAGCACTCAACCGAGGGGAGGGGGTGTTGGGAAATGAGTGTCTGTTCGGATGCCATCAATCAAGGTAATGGAGAAGCGGAGTAGCACCTTTGAACATGCGGTGAGAAAGGCCTGTCTCTGTCATTCAGTCCTGCACACGCTGAGCTTCTGCATCATCCAGGACAATACCCACCATTCACTCAGCCAGAGAACATTACCGTGACCTTCTGAAAGATGGGGGTCTCTGATTATCCAAACAAGCGATGGGCTGCTGTTTGCCGCTGAAGGATGAGCACCGTTTGGGAGAAAGAAGAGCAATGTTATCGCACAGTGGCGAGGTAATAGCATCGTCCTTCAAGCAGCGGGGCTCCGCTCACCCTGAAAGCCCAGCAGTCAAGGACTCGCTAATTACAAAAGCAATAGAATCGCAGCTTTAAGGATAGGCCACTGGAGTCCTGACACTTCAGTTTTACAAAGTCATAGAAACACTCAAGTATCGATCCCATCTGTCTTTCTGTATAAACATTTCACACAGCAGACGTCAGTCTTTGCATATTTCACCTCTGAATTAGGTTTCAGTAACATTACCTATTCATGCCCAATTTCCTGGGTATGCTTTTCTAACGATTTGAGCTGTTCTGACTTATAATGAATATTCTCTGAGTTTGTCTACAGTTTGCTCAGGACTGTTTTACTTACCAAGGTCATAACTCAGTCTTCCATGATAACGGTGAAGAATTTTGTACCCCAAGTCCACATTTAATTATTTATTAGGCTTTAACTAGAAGTAGTTTTATTCCAGTATAGTATGCTTAGACTATACAGTGGGGTAAAATAGTAAAAATGCTTCAATTTTAACATTTCTAATTTAATACAACAATTTTCATTGCAGATTATATTATTGAAAGCAACTTGAGTGAAAGGAGAATCTTTGAAATATTTACATGAATTTCAGGGTTTTAATGACAGTGTTTACTCGAGCTGGCATGGACTCCACAAGTCTGGGCAAACTTTTACGATCCATTTTTAGACTGAATCCATCATCTGAACACATGCTTCAGTAGAAATGACTAGGCATGAGGAAAATCTGATTTTTGAAATCAATCTAATCAATGTCTAATCGTTGTCTTTAAAATCAATATACAATTTACTTTCAGTAAAGTCATTAATATGTAAAAGGATGGAGTAGTAACCCTTAACATATTCTTCAGAATAAACACAATAATAAGTTGATTTCAATAATAAGTATTTTTTGTCTTTATACTTTAATTACTTCAATTACACTATAATGTCATTTAGTCCAAAGCAAAAATAGAACTAGCACTGAGAATATAATGCCATATACGATTTTAGTAGTATAACGTTTAATACTCTATGATATAAACACAATCTGGTGTGCTGTTATAGGAAAATAATCAATGATAAGGTGATGTGATGCCAAGCAGAGGTTTGTTATTTTTTCTATAAAAGCACAATCCAATGTGTTTTATTCCTCTTATACAACAGCATTTTGCCAATGATTATGAAAGAATTACAAGTCATATTTTTGATCAGTTTATTTTTATATTTTTATCAGTTTATTTTTATTTTTATCACTCATGTTCTAACAGCTATAAATAGTGGTTCCTTCACCATCCTCTCTCTTTTCTCTCTCTTGAAGTTAATAATAAAAAAAAAGAAACTCAGCTTGTCATGTCACTGAGAAACTGGAAAATTCACAAACTCCTCTTTAACAGCATGCTCTTAAATAGTCAGTCTTAGATAATGGACCATTCGCCATGCCAGTCTCTGTGTATGTTGTTACTGTAGAAATGATAAAGTATTAGAATGTAAAATATTAATGTAACAAGCTGCTGTTATAGAAAATTAACCAAAGCCTTGGAACATGTCTTAAAGGATGTTTTGTTGTTGTCATGAGGTCTCTGGATGATGATACTGGATTTGACTGCCACACAGAACGCCTCAAAGCATATGGCTCGAAAACAATTGGTGTTATTTTTCTGTGTGGGCTGGTGCGAAATTGATCACAGCTCTGTTTTGGGGAAAAAAAAAAAATTCATTTGCTCAGAAAGATATGATGAAGTCTTTCTGGCTTTGAGAACCACAGCCAGTTTTTTTTCTCTTTTAGACTTCTTTCTGGAGTGTGCACAGTGCCTGTACCTGTGATCTTGCACAAATATCCTGAATCACTTTGTCTTTTTGTCTGTAGCCATCCTTTACAAGCAATCCCTCTCTGGCTCGTTCTTTTTGTGAAAGTTGTGGACAGTTCAAATGCTAACAGCATTTACAAGCAGAATTCAAAGACCATGCTGATATCCAGTTATTTACTGTAGCAGGGTCTGAAGTCCTCTTGGCTGGATCGTTAGGGTTTTGGAGCAGCACTTAGCATGGCTGTCTTGTCAGAATAAGCGGTGCTGCCAGCTGATTTATGCACTTACTCTGTCAACATACTGCTAAAGAGCCACAGAACTCCTATTTTTCCTTCAAAAATATTTTTCAAGCAGACTTTTTTTCTTACAGACACTGCATTCCTATTTCTTTTTGGCTCCTGGATTCAGCGTGACATTTGTACGATGTGTTTTCCCCTCATCTTACCCAAGCCTCAGATTCCACTGAAACCCCTGTATCACTTTAAATTATGTGTACTCTAAAATATATGATCTACAGATTAAGAATGTACTGTTTTCATGCTTGTTGCTATGTTGTGTTAAAAAGGTATGGGCATTACTGATGGAAAATAAGTCATCAGACCTTTTTTTTTTCTTTTTTTAAATTACGCTCTGACTAATCTTATTTTTCCCCACACGCCCTCTTGACTCTGCTCTGCTGAAATATGCAATCTATACTGTACATGCTGACTAAATCTTTGTGGAAATGAACATTGGCAGGGTGATATACTAACACACTGAGCCAAAAGAAACTGCTTATGCAGTCCGAGAAAAGATGTATGCATTTGTTGAAGGAAATTCAGTCTAAAGTCAAACATCTTAGCACGCTCTGGCTCTAGATGGCATCATGAAAGCAAGAAGTGCCGAAAGTGCTGAAAGCAGCACAGCTGCATGTGTGAAAGAATGACATGTATTTATGTTTTCAATATTTTTCATCTTGGCGACTTAAGTATTAAACATGACACCTATAATAAACCTTTTAAATTCCTATCACTCTAAAGGCTTGTAAAATCTAACTCCTCCACTTATGTCTTCATGTTCTTATTGTAATGTGTGGTTAGTAGAGGCAGGACACAAGTGTGTAAACTCAGAGTGTTGTTTATAAGAGCAAATCCAGTGATCAGGAATCCATAGTCAGAGTAAAGGCATCGTGAGCTGAAAAACAGGCTAGGGTTAAACCAGGAAATGCATATATGCATAACTCAGGAACACGGATTGGACTTAATGAGACATTTGTCACTCCATGAAAAGGCTACACTTGAAAGATGAAATGTCTAGTTATTTTTCTCATTCGTGTTTGATAGGCTTGAAGCTTTCCGAGTGGTGTTGAAGGTCCCAGGGCAGCTCTCTGCCTGATACAGTTTCTCTCTGTCCACCCTATTAGGCACTTGTGGTTAGTCTGTACTATGTGGATGCACATAACAGTCTCTATACTCCCCCCTCACCCCCCACCCAGTTTTTTTTAGATACATCCTATTCACAGACCCACCAAAGAATCAATACTACCTGGTATAACAGTAGTTAATTTCCCTCATGTCTGTTTCTACTGGAATAGGTTTTTCAGACATAGATAATAATAATAGGATCATCCTTTTCCTCTGGTCACGTCGCAGATCTCATCTTACATTCCGTAGACATACAATATATGGCCAAAAGTTTGTGCACACCTGACCAGCATACCCATATTTGGTTCTTCCCCAAACTGTTGCCACAAAATTTGAAGCATACGATTGTACAGAATGTCTCTGTATGCTGTAGCATTACAATTTCCATTCACTGGAACCAAGAGGTCCAAACCTGTTCCAGCATGACAATGTACCTGTACACAAAGCTAGCTGGTTTGCCAAGGTTGGAGTGGAAGAACTCAAGTGGCCTGCACAGAGCCCTGACTTGAAACCCACTGCACACCTTTGAGATGAACTGCAACGCTGACTGCACCGCAGGCCTCCTCGCCTGACATCAGTGCCTGACCTCACTAATGCTCTTGTGACTGAATAGGCAAATCCTCATAGCCACGCTTCAGAATCTAGTGGAAAGCCTTCTCAGAAGAGTGGAGGTTATTATCATTTCAAAACAGGGACTAAATCTGGAATCACATCTTCAAAAGCACATATGGATGTTTTGGTCATGTGTCCAAATACTTTTGGCCATATCGTGTATATGCATACTTGTGTTGTAGGCTGTACTTTTTGCAGTCTGCTGTTGCATTGCATTTAACGTTCCACCTTTATTCCACTGAATAAAGTCAAATATCCATTTCTGATTTAAAAGATGCATTCTTCAGTAAAAAAATGTAAGACTTATATGTAAGGCATAATGTAAATGATCTTTATTAATACTGTATAAGGCATGATATTAGTTAACACTAAGAGTTAACAAGATGTTAATACTTAGATTTAGTGGTTAGCATGTTTGCCTGGCACCTCCAGGGTTGGGGGTTCGAATCCCACCTTCACCCTGTGTGTGTGGAGTTTGCTGTTCTCACCATGCTTCAGGGGCTTCCTCTGGTTTCCTCCCCAGTCCAAAGACATGCATTGTAGGCTGATTGGCATTTCCAAATTGTCTGTTGTGTGTGAGTGTGTGTGTGATTGTATCCTGCAGTGCGTTGGCACCCCCTCCGGGGTGTCATCCGCCTTGTGCCCTGAGTTTCCTCGGATAGGCTCCAGGCTCCCTGTGACCCTGTGTAGGATAAGTGGTACAGAAAATGGATGGATGGATGGATGGATGGATACATATGTGAGTCAGTTGGCTGTTAATGTATATGCTTCATTATTTCCTGATGCACTAAGGATTAGCATTAGTTCTGTATTAATGTATTGCTTATTTGTGGACCTTACAGTAAAGTGTTACCAAATATTCACTCTGTGTTTGGGGTGTGGCTACCAGTCACTTATTGTTGATTAACTAATCACAATGGTCACATGAATTACTACATGGTTTGTCGCAGTGTTGGCATGGCACATAATTACAAGTCCTGCCCACTTGAATTCCAAACCAAAACATTTTTCCAGTTCCACATCTATCTTATACACACACACACACACACACACACACACACACACACACACACACACACACACACACCCACCCTTTCTCTCACTTTCTTGGGATTGGTCCTAGCTGTTATTTGTTTCTAGGTTTCCTATTTGAGCTCTTTGCTTTCCCACTGCTCTCTGCAAAGTCGTGATTGTTGTGCTTTCAGCGATTTTATGCTATAATGTTCCATAGCCTTGTTCCGTATTTTCTTTCTGTACTTGTTTTGTCCCTAGCCTGTCCTTTTCTTTGCTTGTGATGATAGATTTGCCAGTGGACACTCTGTCTGGCTGTATTTTGACCATTGCTATGGATATTAATAATGATCCCCAAGCACCCTTAATACAGCTCTTCGTACGGATTTGCGAATGAGTTCTCAGCAATAGCACGATGTATTATACACAAATATTAATGGAACAATAATTTTTTTCTTTAGCTAAGCAAAGCCAACAGTCAAAAAATAACCACAACAGAAACATGTGGGGACTGCTAAGATTCTTGGCCCTCAATTAGGACCCATATTTATGCCTGGCTCATGCACACTGTTAGCATTCCCTCTGTCTTCCTAAGGGCCTTTTGAGCTTTTAAGAATTATTCCATAACCATCTCTCTCTGGCTTAAAGAGCAGGGTACACATTTCAAATCAGCAGGCATCCTCTCAGTGTGTGTGGGTCCTCCTAGTCGGTAGAACACTCGGTGGAATTACATTTTCTTTCTGGAACACACTGCCTCTAGCAACTGTAAGTGCGTTTCAGCATGATGTAGGTAAGGAGAAGAATTTTAAATTTTATTAGTTTGCAAGGAAGTTAGCCACTGAATGAGCTCAGGACCTTTAGAAATCCCTGAACAAGACAATCTGTTGGACTACATGCTAATTACCATGCAGGCAATGACCCAACTTGTTAAAACACATTGAATAATAAAGCCACAGATATCTGAGCTGATTTCTTGTCTAGACAGGAAAATGCTGCAGTCCAGATGAACAGATAACCCTGTATAATAAACTGCCAAATGTGTGGGAGATTTATCTCTGATGAATCTGTTGTTTTTCTCATTTGCTGTAAATCCAGCGTCATCAGTTAGATTTGACAGTGGGGCCAATTTCTTAAGGAGCAAATAATGTTTGGGCCAGACCAACACTCCTCCCTCTCCCTAAAAATAATAAGAACCTAAACAACTCCCATAAGCCGAATAAGTGTATGACAATTACATTACGCTGAATGAGATTTCTCATTTTAAAAACAATATTAGACCTGCGTTTACTGACCTCTTCCTCAGGGAGGCTATAATATAATTGCCTTACCCTACATTCACACTAGCATATGACAAGTCACACGTGTTGATCTTACTTTGTCTTTGTTGCGTATACTAGCTAAGTACACTCACTAGATGCACCAGTGATCTCTGGTACTTGTTTCCATGCTTTACTTTTCTTTGTAATATCTATATACACATTTAAGGAGAGGTCATATATGACAGGATAAGATGAAACCACAGTTGTAAGATTTTCTTCCATTTCTGAGTGTCAAGCAGTGAATAGGATCTAATTACAGGTAGGAACTAAAGTCTGAGTGGAGAACTGAAGAAACATCGGATCACGTGTCGTAGGCCGGGTCTGAGAAAACATTAGGAAAAAAAAGCTCTTGAATTTGTTGCTTTAATTCATCATACCCAAGTTACATAGAGAAAATCTTCATTCAGATGTTGCTTGTCGCACTTGGCTGAAATTGCATCACTGAAATTGCATCTCTGAGCCTGTTTAAATTATTGATTTATATCTATGTCATTCTTGACTTCAGATCAGTGTCATGCTATGTGGTGATTTTTAAGATGGCTATTTGCAATTCGTTTTTATGAGAAAACAACATTGTCAATCCTGTGATAGCATGAGTTTTTGGGAGCAGAATGTAGTCACTGGTTTGAAAAACATTCACAGCATCATGTCATTAAGTATTCCCGCCTGATTCTGGTAAGTACACTATATGGCCAAAAGTTTGTGGACACCAGACCAGTCACATCCATGTGCTTTCTGAACATCCCATTCCAGATTTAGTCCCCACTTTGCTGTTATAATAATGTCCATGCTTCTGGGAAGGCTTTCCACTAGATTTTAGAGTGTGGGGGATTTGTGCTCATTCAGCCACAAGAGCATTAGTGAGGTCAGGCACTGATGTCAGACAAGGAAGCCTGGAGTGTTCATCCCAAAGGTGTTCAGTGGGGTTACGGTCAGGGGTCTGGTCAGGACACTCAAGTTCTTCCACTTCAATCTTTGTGAACCATGTCTTCATGGACTGTGCTTTGACTTGGGCTGTTTAGTTCCAGTGAAGGGAAATTGTAATTCTCCAGAAAACAATGACATCCTATACAACTTTGGACCCATATATGGGTGTGATGGCCAGGTGTCCAAAAACTTTTGGCCATTGTATTGATTAGGGAAAAAATGATGTAAACATTCTTATTGAGGATTGAGAGAGATTTTAGTACTAAGAATAAAAATTTCCTCTTTCCAAGAGATCTAATGGAACAAACTCAGGAACTTTCAGTGCTTTTTTTTTGCATAGCATTAATTATTAAACTACATTTTATCGTTTTTCTTGTCAGCAAGAAATTTTGTTGAACTATTACTTACTTAACACAACTCCAACTCTTCTGGATGCTAATTTAGCAGGTGTAATTTGTCTTCTTGTTAATAGTTTACATATGGGTCTATTTTTGCAGCTCGATGACAGGGTGTGTTTCATCGTGGTCTGTTTAATGTCTTACAGCCATGTATGTGTGTATGACTATTCCTTAAACAGTAGGCCGTAGGCATATTTTTTATTCATTAGGCCCGGGTCTAGGGAAAGAGTCTGTTTATATTTTAGCTAGGATAAATAAGAGATGAGTGAAGAGGAAGATAGTTAGTGGGGAAGGGGACCCTGGCAGCAAATAGAGCTACAACACACTCCATTCTTTGCACTGTAAATGAGGAGATCTGCAAAGCAATCGTGCTGTTGAATAAAATGCAGGATTCAAATGAGAACGCCAGAGAAGGCACAGGAGATAATAAGGAAACACAGCCAAGCACATGAGTGATGACAAGAGGAGGGTGGGAAAGAAAGTGGGAGCGAGAAAGGGAGGAAGGCTATAAAATAGAGACTACATGCTGGCTGTGGTGATGCAGTATGCAGTACAGTAAATCACTGTGGGCCTCAGGCTGCAGTGCTCCGCTACTCTACCACACCATATCCCCATTCCCCACACTCACCCAGAACGATCTGTGTTTTCTCAACCTGCACCTGAAGACAGACCCGGCCTGCAATTACTGAAAATTATGTGTATCTGCAACAGAGGTGGGAAGTAACAAATTACAAATACAAAGAGTTTGGTGCTTAGCTATCTGCACTTTATTTGAGATTTCCTTTCAGCTAATGCTTTTGATTTTTAATTACTACACTTATAAATTGATCATTTCAACTCATGACATTTTTCTATAATCATGTACAGTGGATATAAAAAGTCTACTTTATAACTTTAAAGATATGCTTGGTAGCAAAAACAAGACAGCTTGTCACCCAAACAACACCATATCCATGGTGAAGCATGGTGGTGGCAGCATCATGCTATGGAGCTGCCAAATGATGACCCAAAACACAAATCCAAATCAGCAAGGGAATGGCTTCAGAAGAAGAAGATCTACATTTTAGAATGGCTCAGTCTAAGATCTAAATCCTATCGGAAACCTGTGTAATGACTTGAAGAGGTCTGTGCACAGGAGAGCTCCTCACAAATTGAAAGATCTGGAGCATTTTTGCAAGGAAGAGTGGAATAAAATTGCCAAGTCAAAGTTGGTAGACTTTGGTAGTATTAGTTAAGGGTTGCACAGGATATTGTAGGTTATTTCTTTTCCCTATAATGTTTCTATTTGTTTTTCACTTGAATTTTGTTGGTCGCTTTATCACATTAAAGGTAGAAAAAGATCTGACATGATTTATATTGGTTTCTTTTTTTAACATCACAAAAAATTGTTGCAATTTTAACAGGAGTGTGTTTTTAGCATTTGGCAGTTGATCTAAATTTCTAACAAATTTAAACTTGCATGTGACAGCAAGAATAAGGCCTATACCTAGTGAAGTGAAGTGAAGTAACTTTGTGGCCAAGTGTGGTGACCCATTTAACCCATCCAAGTGCACACACAGTAGTGAACACACACACCCGTGAACACGCACCTGGAGCAGTGGGCAGCCATTTTAGCTGCGGCACCCGGGGAGCAGTTGGGGGATCGGTGCCTTGTTCAAGGGTCTCACCTCAGTCGTGGTATTGAGGGTGCCAGAGAGCGCTGGTCATTCACTCCCCACACCTACAATCCCTGCCGGACCCGAGACTCGAACCTAGGACCTTCAGGTTCACCTTCGGGTTACAAGTCCGACTCTCAGACCATTAGGCCATGACTGCCCCCGAAGCCATGGCGTCGAGCTCTGCACTTCACGGGCGAAAAACAGAATCTATACCTATGTACAGTTTGCATTTATAATGGCAGTTTGTACTGTGACAGCTAGCTACTCCCATTCACCTAGTTTCTATCTTCAGTGTCTTTTGTGCTAGCTGATATTTGAGAGATAAAAGCTGTTGTTAGTTAACCATAGCTAATGTTTTTCTGTGATCCTTAAATCCTTAGTGGAAGGGGCACTAATTCACCATCCAAATCAGAGTGTGATCTGAGGCAGATGTCTCTTTTCCTCTGTAAATCTTTTCTGTACTTTTACTTCCATACTTTAATTAAATGTAAGAGTTTATACCTTTCTACTTGAACTTTAATGACGCATTTGAAGCAGTGTTTCAACTTTTATCAGGGTATTTATTTAAATGTGTAATTGCTTTTTTTTAGTAAAGAATTTAATCAATTTTACCACCTCTGAGCTGAACCAGGTCTGTGGAAATAAAATGCTAAATATTTGAACAATTCTTTGAACAATGTTAAATATTCAGCCCTAACACAAGTACAGAAACGAGGCACAGGATCACAGCATTGGCATGCACTGGCATGACAAACATTTAATTAAAGAGTGGTCTAATTTTAAAAAGAAGTTGGTTATAATGAGTACATTATCAAGAGGGATGGTTAGGCATGTTGCTGCCATGTCCAATCAAATCACCAGTGGCTTAGTGGAGTGAATTTTCATAATGAGATACAACTAGTTTCCATTTTAGTAACAAAATTAACTAACACTTACATAATCTGCATTTAAATATACAACAGTATTATAATTATAAAAAAAATGTGGGGTATACTTTCTTGTCTATATTTCAGTTTGATGAAATTTGATTAACTATACACTGACTGATTTATAGTTGATATAATTCCTATTATAGAAACTGCATTACTGTGAGATGTCTATGTCTAGTGGTCATATACCATGACTGCCTAGATGAAGAAATCCTCTTAACAAAGAAAAAAATATGTTCTTTTTACTCACTTTGAACAATATTACTAAGCAGATTTATTTACTGCAAACTTTGCACCTACAAGTGGATGAGGGCCCCCCCCCCCCTGTTTTTCTCATTAATTTAGTCACCTGCAAATTCTCACCCACCAGCCAGGTCTCCCCTATCATACGACAAGTCCCAACCGTTAAAGTTGAAGGTTAATTGGTGCTTCCTGCAAGACACAAGAAGGCAGCACACAGCAGCTTTTGGAACTGTTGCTCATGCTGCATGACAGCATAACACATACATGCTTGAGCTCACAAGTGCCCATGTTTGGCTAGTGTCGCTGTGATTGCCAGGGGAGAGAGTGTGCCATCCCTCCCACCCAGGGAGCATGACCAGTTCTGCCCCCAGGGCTCCTGGCCATGACTGGCTGTGACATTGCTGGGATTCAAACCTGGCATCTACCTCCAGTAGGGTGAAAACTTAAGTCGTAACTTAAGGCTTTGGTGCAAATGACACCTAATGCAACTGGTAACTTAGTAGACCGTGAATTCAAATGAAGTGGCCATTTATATTTGGCCGTTATCATTAGGCCATGAAAGAACATATGTTCAACTGGTGCAACCAGCTGCAGGACTTTTAACACAGCTTTAAATCAGGAAAACACAGTTTTGGCACTGTAGCTGTGCTAAGAGCAGGGTCTGGACTGCAAACGCAATTTTGAGAGTCCTACCATTCTGCTGGTTGAGTTTGTCTTTTACATTTCTGACCATGAAAATAGTAACTGAGTGAAAATAAGAAAAAAATGGCTTATGTCCAGCCACATTAATAACACATACCACTAAATTACTGTTATGCCTGCACAAAAATAGAGCTCGTTATGTTTCTAAACCATGAAGGTCCACACCATTGAATCTTTTTCAAACCAAATACAGCATATCCCTGTAAAACCATGTAACTCCTGAAGCCAGCTAGCCTCTCTCTAGCCAACATCACAGCAGTGAACAGTGACATGCTCTGCAGTAGCCGGATTTCACGTTTGACTTCTTTCTTTGATTTCTGCTGATCCTTGCTCAATTTGCTATGCTCTCTTAGCATGTCCTTCACAGAGTGCACTTATTTATTTATTTACTTGAGTGTGACGATCTCACAGTGCATTTATAGGCTTGGATGCTTTGATGTGAAAATGTTCTTTGTCTGGTGACTTTCTATATTAAGACAGCCTAAAACTGTTTGCCAAGGTGCTATGCATGGGAGCTTTACACCTCCATTTACAGGTAATTACCCTCTGACCAAACTGCTGAAAGCCTTCTTAATTGAATTCCTAAATGCCATAGAATAGGCTATTTAACCATTTCACAAGCAGACTTGCCACCTTCTTTCTCCTATATTTCATGTTCTGTGGGGTGATATCGGCTGGTCTGTTCTTCTTTTCTAAGCATGGCTCATGATTGGATCACTGAGAGGCTACACAGAAGCAGCAATCCATCAAGTGAGCATGCATTATGGCAGTTTCAGGGCGCGTATCTTCCCGGTGGTGTTTGCTACCTCTTACATCATCAAGCTGGCTTTGCACGCACAGACAGATAATCTTATAGTCTTTCATCTTGATTTGTGTTGTCAAATTATCAAAAAGAGAAAAAAAAAGTCAGACCAGAAAACAAATGAGATGTGGAAAAAAAGATGGGAGAAGACAATTCCTGATCTATTCCTTTCACAGAAAAAAAAACAGCATCATTGCAATGTATCTCCTCCACCATATTTTAGACTACTCTGAGTCTAATTAAATCCAACAGAAGAACACATGTCAGTGGAAAGGAAAAGTATTGTCAGGCACCTACACTCAATGGCAAAAGAACAAACAGATGGCATGCAGAAATAGCTGCTGCAATGTGCCTGGGAGGCCTGATAAAGAAGGTGGGGAAACAGAAGATAGCAATCACAACATATGCTTTATGTATTGTGCTCAGACACAGCATGTCAGGTGTGAGAAGAAGATGGATTCATCACGACAATCATGCACAATTGAATTTCTTACTGAAAGATATGGGGCTCAATAACTGCTCTGTCCGTACGGAGTAAGGTTTAAGCTGCAAAATTAATTGGAATCACTGAGAGACATTGCTGTTCAGCAATGGCTATTGTTTTCATCCAAGTAAAATGTTTTTAGTCAGCCTATAAAAGCTGATATCCCTTCACGTTGCCATTGCTATACCTGTTCCTAGTATTTGATGGATGTCCTAGAAGTCCAAGCTCTATCATAAGGTGATGTCTGATAGAAAAGCTGCAAGGAAAATCTATTTGTCATGGAAGGCAGATGGGTGTGAAATCTGACAGAGCCCAGGTACGTCTCCTTCCTGTCCCAGACATGTCCTATCATCTGTCCATGATGTTCGGGACCTTTTGTCGTTTTGGTCTTGTGACAGTATCTTATACTGGTGTTTATATAGGGTAAAGAGGACACTTTTGTGCTCTGATCCAGGTGAATAACCTCTCAAAGACTTGCTATTCTTCCTGTCTTATCAAAGTAAAGCCTTTACGTAAAGTGGGGACAAAACAGTGCAAGATATTCAGGATGGGTGTATGAACATTTACTGATATGTCACACTAAGAGGACAGACAGCCTTGGCCCTTGAGACCTGTTCTTGCACCATTTTGTACACTCCTTATTTGACATGTGAGAAAATTCTACAAATGAAGCCCACTACAAAGTGCACACTGTACAAACAAAAACACATGAAACTCTTTACAAAACTCTCTGTGGCCTAATTATCCAACTAGC
>CM074949.1:19787839-19800598 GCA_037577455.1 Pangasius macronema
ATTGTTTTATTTCAAATCCATTGTGGTGGTGTATAAAGGCAAAATCACAAAAACTCTGTCATTTTCCAAATACTTCCAGACCTGACTGTATGTCCTTTATGAAAAATATATAAATATTTGTAAAGACTTATTCTAATAAGCCTCAGCTGACAAAGATTGCCTCTAGCAATTATAAAATCAAGCTGACATAACATAAGGATATATAAAGCTACATGACACCTCCATCAGCCCTTGACATAAACCTACATAAACACTTTGCTAGATTGTTGGTTCTGATGTCAAATCAACAAAGCCAAGTCAAGTGTCGCTGATTTTTGTTAACATAAGTTCTTTTGTGTTTTTGAGTTGCTTGTTTAATCATAAAAACTAACACATAGTGCAACATTATGTCCAAAAAAACCTTTATGTAGGTTTGTGTCAGTTTTCATGAAGGGAAATATATGGAACTTTATGAATGCTGAGAAAATGCTGAGAACAGCAAACTATAGCCTTTTATCTTATGTAAGTCTGAATTTTTGATACATTTGTTTTCTTATCTCTTGTTTCATTACCCCAAATAAAATCCCTATAATGCATTCATTCTTTCATCTTCAGTAACCAATATGTCCTGACCTAAAGGTTTAAGCCAGTTTAGAAACAGTTAATGTTAGTCAATTAGACATTTTGACATTAGATACGATATCACTGAATATATGAATTATTAAGTAACATTACCAATCATTAATTACATAATTCTTCTAAAAGGTAAAATTGGATCAACATGTAGAATTATTACTTCATTTGAAATTACTAAGTGATTAAACCATGTAATATATTAGCATATTCTAAATTGCTGTGCTGTGCCCCTGACCAAAATAAAGCCGTTACAGGGAATGAATGATCTAAATAGATTTTTTTATTTATTCTTCTTTACTAATTGCTTTATCCTAGTCAGGGTCACGGAGAAGCCTAACCCAGGAACACTGAGTACGAGGTGGAAGTACAGCTGTACAGCATTTTGTTGCAGGGAACCATGCATATTCATTCACACCTGAGAGCAATTTAGTCATAAATCCACTTCCTGGCATGTTTTTGGGAGGTGGAGGGAAACCATAGAATCCAGAGGAAACCCAAGTGGACACGGGCGAACATGCGACACTCCACACAGAGTGTAACCCCAGTTCAGGATCGAGCTGTGAGACAACAACACCTACCTGCTGCTCCACCCCGTTGTAATCTGCAAGGACTGTATCTGTTTCCAATGAGGTTTAGAATTTCACATTGCTTTTCTTATTGGATTTCGTTCAGTCACAGTAGCTTGAATCATTTATATATATATATATATATACAAGAGTGTTCCCAAATATTTTCATGCTATGACAATTTACCCTCTGGCTCCATCTGACTTTCACCAGTAAAGCATACAGAGAGCTGAAATATTTTCAGACTTGTGGATTATACTGCAGTGTTATATAACAAATGCAGCCTAATTTGATCAATCACCACTGAAAAATGCTCATACAATAAAACCTAGAACAGACTGCATCATGAAGTCAATTGCAAATACAATTATATTACAATCTCTTTGAGGAGACAGAGGTAGAGGCTTCCCTTGCTCCAGGAGAAATAAGACTTTTTATTGCACTGTTTTCATGAATATAAATTTGACACAAAAAAACACTTTGTTACATACAAACTTTGGGCCAAATTTCCATTTTGTAGAGTTTGTTTTGTGCATTTTCTAAATGCCAGATCTTCTTCTCTTCCCTCGAAATTGTTAAGTCCTCAGCCAAGGCTTCAGTAGATTGAGTTCATTTTTGACACTTGTTTGGATAGATATGCTCAGATGGTACATGGTACAAATCCAAAAATGCTGCAGATCAGAAGGCTGTGAGACATAAAACTCTTTTAGCTGAACTCCAGGAACTGATTATGGAAGATTATCTGTACCGACAGCCTCCGTCCTTCCATCATTATGCAGTTAGAGAACAACTCACTCTCTCAAGGGCTTCCAATAACCTGGGCAAAGACGTGAATGTGATTGAATAAAAAAAAGATTCCTGAGATCCTTATCACACAGTCTGAGGGTTATTGTTACCGAGTCCCATCTTTTATCTTTTATTCTGCTCGCTGCTGGGCATTTTCAGTCAGGATGGATCACAGCACTGTGCATATCATATTTCCAGTGTGAGAATCAAACCTACATTGAGAAATGTTTATGCGATTATGTCTATTCTAATTTCAGAACACTGAATCTGTAAGAACATTATATGCGGTATTTGGTTCAAACTGCAGCTACCGTGTGTATGACCCTCTGATAAATGTAAGCACATGGATACCATTATTTTGTAGAACTGGGGCACTGAGATTGTGGCATTCTATTCGGATCAGTGAAGCCCATGTGTTTAGGTATAATCAGCAATTTTAGTGGAAGTTAGCTGAAGCTAGGCTGTTTTGAAATGTACAATTCAACCAAATACAACAAATACATAAACTGACAGGCTGTATGATTGACAGGAATTGTCCCGACACATGTTTCACTTGATTTACTGGATGTTGGTGGTCCATATGGTGCAGTTTTACTTCTGAGCAGATATTTTATTAAAGCTGCCAAAATATGAGAAGAACTTTGCCTGCCTGTTTCATCCTGTTCCTCTTGATTTTTCATTTGGAGCGTTCTGCAGTCATGACTCACTCACTTTCTGCTGTTGTGGATGGTCCCACATGGATACCCTAAAGATTTGCACTTCCAAAAAACAAGCCTATACTTGCACCCCTAAGAACTGCTGCTGTAATCATAAAGAATGTCCTCTTATTCATAATATGCTCCTAACAAACTTCCTTTCAACATAGTTAGTACTGTTTGGTTTACTCTTCTACAACTGTACAATGTAATGATTTATGATCTGGATATCCGGTGTTATACAGAAGAGGATGGGTTTCCTTTTGAGACTCCCTTTGTCTCAGGGAGTTGTCCTGTTGCCATTGTCTCCTCCGTCTAAATCTGCATCTGGATTTCTATAAAGGTGCTTTGGTGCAGTATCTACTATCAAAATATGCAGTACAAATAAAACGGAACTGAATCACTTGCACCACCTTTAATGTCTGAAAGTTATGCTCAAGTTCATCTTAAAGCATAATATTCAGCATGAATTATTCAGTAACTACAGTAGAATTAATAGTAAATGTTATGTATGTGTTACAAAAGCTAAGAGGCATTAAAGCCCCAATGAGGCATGGACTTTTTTTTGGTCAAAATATTTCCTGTTAGTAATCATTATTTAAAATGCATTAAAATCCCAGGAACCGTTGTCAGGCCCAGACTTACATTCCTCTCTCAAAGCCACATACCTTTCCCATTAATTTCACTGTAATTCACAAACTGATTGCTACTGAATAACATGCTTTAAGATGAATAACTGAATAATGAGATGGACTAATCATATGTGGTTAAACGCACGCTCTTTTTCTTTGTCAACTTGATAATGACCATTTAGAATAGAATTTGGGTTTCTCAGGACTTTTGTTTAATAGCCGTTGTCACAAGCAGGGCTGTTTTCTGTGGATTAACTGTTGGCTCTTTACCACTCTGTGTTTAGAGATGTATCCCGTTCATGGAGAAGGAGATTTTTCATGTCTGCGAGAGTTATTTAGCAGAGGCTGTTCTGCTGTTGTTTATTGCTGAACTGGCCTGGTCTGAATCTTATCCATTAGAAAAGGAATAGAGAAATTTTGGACAACACCATCTATTCCCATGCTTTGGTTTTGGAGCCTCCCACATATGCTGGTAAAATTCAATAAATCCCTTCCCCTACTTAGACCTTCTTGTTTTTTGTTCTCAACAAAACAAAGATAAGATAGGATAAGATAAGATACAATAGAGCTTTATTCATCCCGAGGGACATTCTTGTGCCAGAGATTGCTCAAACAGATGTATCACAACAATGTAGGGATAAAAGACAATATAGTAATAAATAAAGTAGTAAAAATAACCACAGTGCGTAATAGAATAGGAAAAAAGTGAGATACTTTAGTATAAAATAATAAGTATACAAAGAATAAATAAGTAGAAAAGTTGAGTGAAAAGTAGAAAGTGACATTACCCATGATATTGCACTTTATATTGCACATGGTATTGCGCATTCAGTGAATGAAAAATGATAATGCCAACCGCACTACACATTGCACATTACCAAGATATAGAGTGATGGCCAAGCTGAGCAGTGGACTGACTCACTCTTACCAGACATCTCAAGGTGGGATCGCTTTGGCTGTCTTTGTCATTATATTCAATGAGCTGGAAAAAAAACAAAAAAAACAACAACACACAGAGCGTGAGGAGTTTTGACACTGACACCTTCTGCTGTGAACTGAGTTCACTTCCTCAGAGACCAGACAGCTTTATTAGCAGGCAAATCATGTAGCCTTAAGCAGACCTTTATGCTGTGTAACACACTCTGCTCACCTTGCGTGTGGAGGAGTGTGCACACGATGGAAACGCAGCCCAGCAGGAGCAGAGGAAACAACTCACCTCAACAAAACAGGAGAGTTAGAGGGAACAAACAGTAAATGTAGATTTTCATCGAAATGTGCCACATCATAAACGCCTTATTTTTTCCTTAGTCATAGCAGTTCTAAAGTACTTAGCAATCCCAGAATGTTGTATTGCTTTGTTGTTGTTTTTTGCAACGAAACACACAATTGATCAGACTTTCCCATAACCGTTTCACCTAATATCATCTCATTCACAATTACTTAAGACCTATGAATCAGTGTGTAAACTGAAGTGGATGTGGCTCCTTTAAAGGCTGAGAAAAATGACTGCATTTTAAGACAATAGCCTATTTATCTTTCATCATTAATCATTATTTCATCCAAGGAAAGGTCAATACAGGGACTATATTACATTACGCTTTAGGAAATAAACTATCCAATGATAGATGATCTCAGCGTGCAGAGATTTTCCTTGAAAAATGAAAAACACACCAAAATTTGTGTTAGGCCTTTTTAATGTGGCTTGGAGGAAAGAATCAGAATAACATATTTCTATAATGAATTGCTGATTCTTTTTCACATATTACAGAAGGTCAACAGTTATTTATGGAAAATATCAAGAAATCTACAATAATAATAATATTATTCTGCTTATCCGTTTGAGGACAGAAGCTTTGGATTAATTTTTTCCATGTTTTCTTTACAAAGTAATTTAGAAAGATCAAATGGAGGCATCAGCTGAACTGCTGGATGTGAATGGCTTTCAGTAAACTACGAAATAAAATCCCCATCATATATATGAAAATATGTCCATATAATGCTGTGTTAAGCAATATGCTTTAACAATAACAGGAGGTCGTTTTCAGTTAGAAAAACTCTTTAAGCAGCACCTAGCTTCATCCACAATGCTGGAGCAATGTAAATGTCTGTCAGGAATAGGGATTCTTTGACGGAGTATGTTTTTTATCTTGACTGAAAATTAAGCCAGTACATGAATAATCTCCTATTGTTTCTTTTTTATTTCTTTATTTGGCTCCTGTGATGTTTTTCCATCTCTAAAATACATCTGGAATCTATTTTAAGTGAAAAATCCATAGAACATTTTGTGAATAATCATCAGGCTATAAAATGCAAAATAAATAAATAAATAAATAAATAAATAAATCTTCGCAAAGAATCAAGGAGATTCTCCAACGTATCATAAATATGTCATCCATGCAGTGCATCACCGTCTGCTAGTGACAGAATGAGCCAAAAACAACATTTACTCTTCACTGTGACTTCCATCTATATGTGGCAACAACACCAGCACCATGTTATTTGGCCAGCTCTCATTGAAAATGATTGACTTCTGCCTGCTTTGTGGCATCTCGCTGCTGCCGGTGTGAACAGGCATGATGGAAGCTATGTAATAAATAGAAAATACTATTTGTGACACCACTGGTATTATGCATGAACTGGTGTCATTACCAAAGCCAAATTACCATTACAATCTGAGACAAGTTGGACAAATTGAAGAACGGAAGAAGACAGGAACATTAGGCATTAAAATGTTTATTGGGTGCCCATTGTCAAAAGTAATATTTTCTCATAATAGCCTCATGCAATTAATTATTGCAAATCTCCTCTAGAGAGAACACTTGAATTGAGTGATGGCTGTAATGAGTTACAAAACACACACACACACACACACACAGTTTGACACAATTTCTAATTACAGTTCATTTGAAACTGTAGAAACTCAAGAATATTATCTGCAACATTATATAATTATTTACATAATATATATGTATGTACAATCTATACGAATCTACTGTGCCATCTTGCTCCTAAGTAACATACTGGCAAAACACTGTCTAGTAAAAGCACGCAATTAAGGTTTGGATCAAATTTAAGCCGTTCCATGTGCATTGTTTTGGAAACAAGTACTTCAAAGGGGAAAGACTGGATGGCATGTGAGACATGTTATAGGCTTTTCTTCATGGAGTTGCTACATGTGATCATTCAAAACCAGAAATCAGTCCTAACTTCAATTTTTTTATTTTAAAAGCATTCATTTCAGTTGTTATTATCAGTTACTGTATAATACACTTCTGAGCAGTCTGGTTAGTGTGTCTTGTGAGAGTTTCAGTAGCATGAAAGAAACACACATACACACCAAGGTCTCCCTTTTCTCAGGTTGGTGTTACTGCTGTGTGAGATGGCAAGAGAAATCAGCAGTGAAGACGGGTACCATTAAATTTATTTTGTGTTCACCAATTTGATAGAACCTTTGACAGATATTTTAAAGCACAGGCTCGGTTTCTAAGGAGGTGTGAAGAGTAAAGTGCCACCTGTGCTGATAGCTGAAGGAATGGAAAAACACTGGGAGAGTGCCTGTGCTGTTTATACAATGCACTTAATTAGTGCAGGCCCAGCTTTAATGACATTTCAGCCACTGAGAGTGACCTGAGGGAGGTGGCCTTCAGCAGGAACCTGCAACGTGTGTGTGTGTGTGTGTGTGTGTGTGTGTGTGTGTGTACACCTTCGTTTTCTGACAACTTGCTACAAACCTGTACGCAGGCCACGCTATTTATTTTTGAGCTAACAGATTTGAAGTGATGGCTGTGAAGGAAACCAAATCTGTTTCAGCCCATTACATCTCATGAATAATATATGCATTGCATAATGCACAAAATGGAGGCTAGGCTGTGGGTTCACGAGGCTTTTAATGGAAGCGTCTTGAATATACAATGGAAGCCAAATACGCCTGTTTACAATGATGACTTATTTATGATTGGATGTTAGTATACATTAATGCTTAATAAAACCTTGAAGGATCTTGAGGTGTAATTAGACTCTATTATGGTTTTATTATAATTGACTTCATTGTGGCTAGGCGCTGCAGATTTTTAGGCTTTTGGATATTTTCCATGAATAACTCTGGAGGTGAACAACACTTACGGCTATGTTTTTGGGAGGTGGGTGGAAACTGGAGAACCCAGAAGAAATCTACATGGACATGGGGAGAACATGCACTGAAACGCCACATTTATGTAAATTTATGTAGTCCCTTGTAGTTCTGTGTTGTTCTGTGTATGTCTTATGTAGCACCTTGGTCCTGGAGAAACGTTGTTTCATTTCACTATGTACTAACTGGCTGTATACGGTTGAAATGACAATAAACTCCACTTGACTTGACTTGACTTGACAGTAACCCGAGCTCAGGACTGACATGCACAGAAACTGTGACACCATGCCACCCCATAAATACTTTATATCTCAGCTCTATTAACTGCAAGTAAACATCACTTGTATTTGGTGGTATTTTTCATCCAGAAGTTAATCAGGCATTTAGATTTCTCCATACTGAATTATATCTTAAGAAACTCTAATTTCATTAAATACAGTACTGGATAATCAGTGTATATACATTCCACTGGATGATGTAATCCACAAATTGTCACACACCCACCGGGTTGCTAACTCCTAAAGTTTTCCTAATACCTCATAAGTAGTTTTGACTTGACTATGAAAAATGCACTTATCATTAAATAATTCCATGAAATTAGAATGTTTTAATAAATAGCATCTATTTGTCATGAAGTTGATTCGTGTGATATGTAAATGTTAGTGATTTACTTTAAAGAAATATTACCTGATTTTATATATTAATACATTTTTAAAGAAAGGCTATAATACAAAAAATCTTCTTCTGAATTCTGATATATTGTTTCAACAGGTTAAGAGGAAAAAAATAAGCCATTTGGGGCGAATTAACTGGCATCACAGCACAACACAGAAGGTCAGAAGGTGTTGATGAATTTTCTTTAACAGCAGCTCTAATATTAGTGTCGGCTGTAATTCAAATTCCAGGTTTATATTATTGCATTATGGCAGACGCTATGAGGAGATGATTAGAGTGTCACTGTCCAAATACTTATAGACCTGACTGTATGTCATATCTTCACTTATGAACAGTTTCTTATTATTTACATGATTTGTGAGCCCTAATGCAACATCTGGACATTGCTAACACTGTATTAATACACTCCTCATATATATATATGTGTGTGTGTGTGTGTGTGTGTGTGTGTGTGTGTGTGTGTGTGTGTGTGTGTGTGTGTATAATAGGGGTGTATTAATACAGTGATAGCAATGTTAAAGATGTACACACACAGTCAGGTCCAGAAGTATTTGGACAATGACAGAGTTTTTGTGATTTAGCCTTTATACACCACCACAGTGGATTTAAATATATATATATACATTAGTGATGGATTGGACACAGATATTGGGGAAAAAAATGTAACTACAGTAAGCTTCTGCATAGCGGGTCAGCTCTTATTAACCAAAAGAACACAGCCGTACAGGACTGAGGCTGTCAGAGGATGTTGTGCTTGTGTGAATATACTGTATGTGTGGCTGTGGTGCTGGTAAATGGTGAAAACAGCCTCCCCCTTTGTGTCAGGACTGAATTTATCGTTCCTGCTTGAGCGAGCCGTGCTGCGGCCCCGTGCACATGGAGAATTGTTGGAGCTATCTGGGGCAGAGACAGGTGCACGCTTGGCTGTTTCTCCTCAGCACATTGTGCCTGCACTTCTATCTGACTCACACAATGCACGAGAGGTAGAAATGTGTATGTGTGCATCATGTAGTAGATGGAAGCTGAATAAAATAGATTTTGGGCGATGGGTATTTTTCTGGTAGAAGAGAACAGAGGTGCCAAAGATGTGTGGTAGATTATGTGATAGCTTTTCCTGTTTGTGTTTAAAAAAAGAGCAAAAGTAAAATAACTAGTCTTTTTCCAGTGTTCAACTGTTCAGGTTAGGTGAGCGTGTGCACACTGTAGCGTCAGATTATTGATCTTGGCTGACAAGAGTGTAACCCAATGTGGTTTTTTGGTGCTGTAGTCCATTCACCTCATCATATGATGTGTTGTGCGTTCTGGGATACTTTTCTGCTCAACGTGATTGTAAAGAGCCATTCTCCTTTGACCTCTCTCACCAACAAGGCATTTCTGCCCTCAGGACTGCCACTCAGTGGATGTTTTTTGTTTTCTGTACCATTCTCTATAAACTCTAGACACTGTTGTGTCTGAAAGTACATCTGGCCCCAACAGAAGTCAACTTTTGATCTGTATCTGCATGACTTTATTCATACACGATTGATTGATTTGGCAACTGAATGGATGAACAGGTGTACTATTGAAGTGAGTGTATATTGTTTTTGCACTTTCATGTGAGATCAACTAGACTTGTCATGTGTGCATTTTATGATGTACAGGAGAACTGTAATTGCTTACTGTTCCTGCCTGTATAATTACACTGAGCACTCTGCTTGGTCTGACATACTCGCACAGGCTCAGTGTGTCAGTTCGTAGCTCACAGCAAATGCAGTAACAGCAAGAAATTGCACAGGAGAATAATTCATTGTCCTCATTCATTTTGCACAATAAGGAAAACACAAGTAATGGTGGTCGTTAGGAGCGGGATGTTTACCTCTTGTTTCTGCTGTGTTTTATGATTACTGTCATCATCCACTTTCTTTTTTCATTTCACAGGGCCTTTCAGTAATCCCTTTTCAGTAATGCACAATCATGATTGCCATTGGAAAATTCCAAATGCAGTGTGTATGTGTTTGCATTGTGGTGAGATTGAGTGTGTATGGATGCCTGGGTATGAATGCATGGCACGAGAGTGAAAACCGCATGCTTGTTGTGGTGCTGGAGGGGTCCACTGTGCTGGGAGGAGATTAGTATGACTTACCCTGGCCTCAATTTCAAAGGTCCGTCTCCTCCAGGCAGCCGCAGAACCTCTGCAACTCCGGCGCTGATAGCTAGGTTCAGACAGATGCCGAACAGCAAGTTTAATCAATAATGGTCTTACATGTTTCAAAATCCCCCTGCTCTCACAAGGCTGGTTTCTGGTTTCTCCCTGAAACCCTCTGAGCTTCCATATCACTTTAATTTAACACAATTTGGTAGTTAGTTGTGTATTCTTTACCTCCATTACTTCTGTCTGCTGAGAGAATTTCAGTGCCTACTCTGTTCTGAATGAAATACAAAGCTTATTGTTAATTTGCCTTGAAAGAATGGATAAGGAGCTTTTATTTTGGAGGTCACACACTACTGCACAATATAGAACAGAAAGGAGTTATTGTATTCTGTGTGATATGGAAAAGAAATGATTTATTGTTCTTTTCTCTTTTTTAAAACAATGTTTTATTCATTGGCCTCTATTTATAGACTTGCAGTGCTTGACTGTAAAGCACAATTATACAGACCAGTCTACAGGTTACATCATATACCTAAAAGAAAATAATGGAAGGTTCACGCCTACCATTCTATCAAGATTGTGGTCAATTATGTCAAAGGGCATTTTCACACTTGAAGTCTTTTCCTGGGTCAAGAGTTTGATACGTGTGCTTGAGTGTGAGTTTGTAATCTAGAAAAAAAAAAAAAATCTCTGGTCAAACTGAGTCATTGGTGATCCGGTAATTTGCTTCAAGGGATCTTGTGGGCAGACTGTATCATGTGTGAAAACTTTCCACTCCCAGATAACATGGTTGCTGGAATTTGTCACATCACGTCCTGTTTCAATTTTCACACTGATTGAGAAAGTTCAACAAGCAGATAGATAGAGCAAAGGCTTCCAGACACAAGCGAATTCAACTCAAAAACACTGAATTATTTTTGTTTCGAATGGGGCAGGCTTAACTGGTGAGCAATGTCAAGTAAAAATAAAGGAATGCTAATTAAATATAAACAGTACATTAAATGTCATTCATTCATTCATTCATTCATTCATTGATCTGCATTATCCTGGCCATGCTCATGCTGGATCCAGAGCTTATCCTGGGAACACTGGCTGCAAGGCAGAAATATATCCTAGATGGGACATCAGTCCACCACAGTGCCTTTGTTACACACACTCTCACAGAGATTATGAGTAGTGAATCCAACTACTGACATGTTTTTGGAAGGTGGAAGGAACCCATGATGACATCTGGAGAACATGAAACACACAGAAAGTAACCTTAGTTCATGGCCAAACCCTGAACCCTGGAGCTGTGAGGCAGCGCTCCATGCTACATCACCCCATTTATTCATTAACTACTGATTACTGATACTAAAAACAATACGTGGATATGCCTAGTATTTCCTCTTCTGCAAAAATAGCAGCAATTCTCTGTGTGGGAAGAAGAAATAAATATTACACTATTGATCTGTGATTTGAAAGGAATTCATCTGTGTGAAAACAAATCTGAGATGATGCTACCCTTCTTCAAACAAGCCCAGAATCGATCCTGTCTCCTGCAGAGTGTTGGCTCATGGTCTCATGGCAGAAGAGAGACTCGAAAGTGAAATTTGAACTGTATGGTGGATTTCTGTGTCGCAGGGCTGCACTAACAAATCTGTGATAGCTTGCTAATAGTGACAAGCCATCACCCTGATAGTGACAACTGACATTGCAACGTTTCATATAGACCCCTGAGACAGCTACTTGATGTAGCTACCGCTGATGTAGGTTTACACTGGCAGTAGATTATCCTCNATCAGCATGCCCAGATGCATGTTGGAAAGAAGTTACTATTACAATTAATGGACCGGCCAAATTTTCTGTGCTGTTTTGCACAAAGCAGGTGGTTATTTCAGTGTTGTACCACAGTGCTGTTGTATTTTCAAATCTGATAATTCAAGGTGTTGATTCCTTTTCTATAACAACAGCTCTGACAATAGTGCTGGTTCCATTATTAATGCATTCATTCTAATACCACTTACATAGAGATTGTATGATGGATGCTCCAATTAAACTGATTTTAAAAAAACATATCATTGCTTATATGGTGAAGTTCTCTGTGAGATTGTGTGTGTGTGCGTGTGTGTGTGTGTGTGTGTTTAGCATTTTGGAAGGAGTGTTCAGTGTCAGTGCTTTGTTAGTAAAGGTAAAGCTGTAACTTTAAGTTTTCCAACATATGAAATTCTTCGGGATGGAGGAATTTCCAGTTTCTTGGTAACTCGACATGCTGCAACATTTGCCTTTTTCATTTCAAGAAAAAAGATAGGCTGTTTGTAAGTGCTATAACATAATTGATAAAGGGTGCTAACTTGTTTTGCGGACATTCCATAAAATTTAGACATAGCTATAAACAGATAAAAACTATGATGTTCTGTTCTATAATATATATATTTTTAAAATGCAATTGTTGGCAAATTGATGTGGTATAGCTTCTTCTTCTTCTTTTGGCTTTTCCCTTCGGGGGTCGCCACAGCGAATCATCACTCTCCACCTATCCCTATCTTCT
>CM074949.1:19813402-19826727 GCA_037577455.1 Pangasius macronema
TAAATGTCTGAGAACTGAGAAGGACTCAATCTGATTGAATTGAATTACTTCAAAAGTATGTGTGAAATTTAAGTAGGTACTCGTGTTATTCAATTTTTAGCTATTCAAATATTAGGTTAAACGTAGGCTAAACCTTCTCCTTTCAAAATTCTCCTTCACACCTCATACAAAAAAAATTTTTCTTAATGTCTTTCTTATGTCTTTCTGAATTCTTAATGTTGAATGAGTTGCTACTAAAAAGTGAACAATATAGACCAAAGTTATTCAGGTAAAATTGGTAATGGTCCAGTTTAGTAAAATCCCTGCCTTTGGATAAGCGGGTAACGTTGCTGCCTCACAGCGTCCTCGTACCAGTAGGTGGACTGGAAGCTAGATTGCCCATAGGATAAAGTGGTAAGAGTCAGTGAACTGCTTTATTTCTAACATAACTTTATGAACAAAAGAGGATTTCAAAAATTGGCTTAATTAGTTCTTAGAACCTGAGTGGATTTAAGTAATTGTAACTAAGAATAAGGTAAGTAAACTCAAATCCTTATAAGGTAGCTGTACTCAAAGCAGTCAATTTATAAGCCTTAATGCTTTACAGCAATCAATTTCTATAACTGATAGTAAAGTTGAGGAAAGTTAACTTGTCTGGTTTGGCAGTGTTCCAATCATTAGTGAGCTCTGCCTTATCACATGACAGGTAGCCAGGGAGGTGCCCATGGTGGAGGTTAAAATGTGCTTCATCGAAGTAGTAAAGTCACCCCATCTCCACCTCATCTGCATTTCGTATTCTTACTACACGGAACATACCTGCATATTTTGTACATTACTATTTTTTGCACATTATTTGTTATTTTTTACTATTATTTCTTATTTCTTATTCATTTCTTATTTTTAATTTAGTTCTTTTTTTAATGTACAGGCTCACTCTAGGGCTCTAGACTTTTAATGATCCTCATCATCTGCCATGCCAACCTACTGTTGTAGCTTATAAACATATAATTACAAACCCTAAGGTTAGAGTAAAGACACCCAAGCATTTTTATTCAGACGCCATTGGAGGAAATGCTATAAGTTGGTCTGGAATCTGTAGGCTAATTTACAGCATGATGTCAGAGCCACTGTGCTTTCTCACAAAGAATATCTTAAAATGCCCAGAAGTTGTACGTTGTTGTATTGTTTTGATATCAATTAACCAAGAGAGCCTTTAATCAGTAAAAAAAACAGCCACAGGTTATTATTTCTCCCTATCTAATGCTTTACAGTTAGCATTACACACCAAGGCAGGGAGTGTTCATCAGGGCAAATCCAGACAGTGAAGGATGATTCATCACTCCAGAGGACATGTTACTGCTCTAGAGTCCACTGGCAGTGAGCTTTATGCCTGACATCGCTCAGCTGTGGAAACTCGTATTGTTTAGATCTTTCCAGAGGCAGTTTGGAATTGATTGTTTTAAAACTGAAGTCAGACAATTTACACACTCCACACTTCAGCACTCTGGGGTCCCTGCTACTGTGCCGCTGAGTTTTTGTTCCTAGATATTTTTATTTCACAATAACGTCAGTCACACTTGGCAGCTGGAGAGGCGCAGAAATCTGATGTTTTTGGAAAGTTATTTATTTATTTATTTATTTATTTACGCCTGTCTCTGCAGCCGAATATGCTAATTAGAAGAGGATACTGAATACTTTTTAAAAATGGAGTACGTGCCAATTTTATCAATGATGAAGTATTATGCTGCATCTTCATTGTTGTAACCACAGTCACCCTTTTTATATTGCTGGAATGGAATGGAACACAACACTTTGCATTTTGTATACAGCAAGGATACGAATGTGAATATATCATCCAGAATAAACAAAATAATGTGTTCTAAACAGATACAAATACAGATCAAAAATAGAAGGTGCACTAGTCATTATTTCAGCTGGCCAGAAAGCTTCACAGTGCATCTGTCTGACAGTTGAGGTGTACCATGCTCATCCTTATTAGTACCTGCCTGGTCAGGGTGGCAGTGGGTTCAATTAAGCTACAAGACTGTTTGGGAGATAGAAGCAACTAAATTTGTTAGAAAATATTGTGGGCAGGTACAAACAAAAATCATTTTAACCCTTTACTGCACATTGTTGCCATATGGCAACAATTTACAAACTACCCCCCTATTTTTTTTTTTAATNTTTATTTCTTGAACTAATTCAAGTAATAAAAATCCATAAAAAAATAAATAAATAATTCATGCAGTAGAGGGTTAAAACTCCAGTTTCACTCACATATCTAGTTGAGACTAGTGATAAGCTGGAGTGATGTAGCTGAGGTTGAGGATCTGTCTTCACTGCTTTTCCAGTGCATCTGGTTGCATGGTAGTAGAGTTTCAAATGTAATTTAAAAAAAAAAAAGAATGAAAGCAAGAAAATTACTTATTGTTTCAGCTTCACCCATTTTGGGTTTAAATCCAAATACAGATACATATACTGTATGGATATTCAGAGCACTAAACAGCTATAGATACTGATATTGTGTTATACCCCTATCATACAGATTACAGTTTTCCATATTAAGAGATAATTCTTAGCAGACACATGCATGATGAATGAAAAAAAAATACATTCTAATCAATATTTGACAGCTTAATAAAAATGATTCAATCATTTTTGATAATGAACTCATTCCTGCTGCAAATTCATAATCCATTTACGTACAAAGGTACTTCTTCATTATCAGATGTTTTAAATTGGGTTTACTACATTATCATTATCATTGTGCTCATTAAATGGTTTGTTCCATTGTAATTCTTTGTTGCAAAATAATTAATGTTCTATGAAAAATGAATAGGTTACCCTATTGGAAATAACATTTAAATGAGTTTAGGCATGTGCTAATTGTTCTCGATAGCTGTAGAAAATTTCCTATCTCAAAGAGACTCCAGGGTAAAACTGAGTAAAACCTAAACGTACCACACGTATACATAATCGCGAGTCAGATATAACAGTGTGTTGAAAGACTGTTCAAAACATATTATGGATGCAAAATAAGAGCGTACACAAGAGCGTGTTCTGTTTCACAGGCTCCCCCTTTGAATATTAATGTTATGAAAGGTGCAAAGGTGCAGTGAATATCAAGTTCTGATTTCATGAAACTCATTATTTTAAGCTGCTGAAACATAATTTTGGGAAACTTGGATAAAAATGAGGTTTTGTTTTGTCATCAAATTTCAGAAGCATTCACACACGCACACACACACACACACACACACACACACACACACACACACACACACACACACACACACAATTGCTATTCCCAGGTGACTTTTAGGCTTATTAAATCACATAGCGGGTGCTAAAGCAATCTATTTGCATAGCTGTAGTTTTTACCTTTAGGTAGAAATACCCTAGCATGCATATTCATTAAACAAAAGGGACAAAGCATGCTTTTGCACATTTGAAAGACAGAATCCTTCCTAGACCCTGTTAGTCAATCAGTTTGCACCTTGTTTTCAGGTGCTATGAAGTAGGTATATGTTTTTTTACACACAGTAATCTTTACTAATCCAGGGCAAAGTGTGGGATTTCCAACATTTGTACCCTTGCTAGAAAAAAAAGATTGGGAAGCACCCAAGCAAGAAGACTCATTTGTCCTTTTTAATTCTCTGAAAACATTGTCATCCCACTCCAAGCTATTCCTTCCTCTGGTTTGGCTTATCAACACTCACTGTTGCCTGCCTACACGCCAGCAGCCACTAGTATTTCTCATAAGCCACCTATTACAAAGCCGTTTTAGACTTAATTCTCTCAGTCATTATGTTCTGTCTTTTCATTTTCCTGTGTTTGCAAGTTGTTTGGTTTTATTCCTGACTAAGATTATGCCTTTCCTCTGACAAGTTGTCACCTCTAAAAGCCAGTCAGTCAAGCAACAACAAATACGACTGTGGCCCAATGTGTGAGCCCCCTTGAGAATAATGTGCAACAGTTACAACAAGTATTTCAGCCTCCTTCTGTCTCTACAGAGACAACCATCACTGTCACCACTCCTCTTCTACCAGAGCTGTCAGCACCAACATCAGTCAACACTGTTATAAAGCTAGCCCTCCAGGAGTGCTATGATGGCTCTCTGGGAAAAATGCAGTAGGTTCCTCATTGTTTCCTTGCCTTATCTCAGCATAGGACATAACCAGTTTTTTTCAGTCAGTCCCAGTCACTTTTATTGTTTTCATCTTGGTGACTATGCCCTAGAGAGGATTTAGCAGTGTAGGAAAAAGGACAGATCTTTTGACTACTATAAGGAACTGATGGACCCTGCAGAGGAAAGGGGATGTGGTGAGCAACTACATCATGCAAATATGCTATCTGACTGCTATCTGTTATTTAACTTATGTGCCCACTTTCACTTCTACACCAGTATTGGCATCTGTCCATAGTAGAATGTACACTAAATGGACAAAAGCTTTTGGAACACCCCATTCCTGATTTAGTCCCCCTTTTACTGTGCCCATTTGTGCTCATTTGGCCACAAGAGCATTAGTGAGGTTGGGCACTGATGTTGGGTGAGGAGGCTTGGGGTGCAGCCTGCATTCCAGTTCAACCCAAAGGTGTTCAGACAGGGTTCTCTGCAGGCCACTTGAGTTCTTTCACACCAACCTTGGCAAACCACAGGTTCACAGGTACATTGTCAGGCTGGAACAGGTTTGGGCCTCTTAGTTACAGTGAAGGGAAATTGTAATGCTATAGCATACAAAGACATCCTATACAGTTGTGTGATTCCAACTTTATGGCAACAGTTTTGGGAAGGCCTATGGGTGTGATGGTCAGGTGTCAACATACAATATACTGTATTTATAGCACTGGGAAATCCAGGATTCTTGGATATCATGACACTGATATAACCAAATCTGAATATATTATTTGCATTGAACAGATACTAATAGGAGGCACATTATTCATCAGCTTGAGACTAGATGTGTGCATGTGAGGAGGATTTTTTACTTTGATAAAAGTAAGGTGTGAGTGTGTGGTTAGATATGTTTTAAGGACAAATACATCATTAACACAAATGTGTGGCACTGCATGATTCATTCACAGTATTCTTAGTAACTGTTTGGGCAGGGTTGTGGTGGTTTAAATTAGGCTACTACTTTGGTTATATTTTGGGAGTATAACCAAATAAATTGGTCGAAAAATATCACTGCAGGTGCAAACAAAAAATAACTGCATGAGCAAGATTAAAAAAAAAACAGCACTGTGCACGTTCCCGATGACCAATTAAGAACTTGAGTGACAAGGAGCTGTCAGAGCCGAAATTCACAGACCCTGAGGTTTGTTGTTCCAGAGTTTTCCGGTGTTTCCATGGGCATAGGTAGAAAGTCCCCAAATTGCATTCATTAAGGCAAACTCATAAAAAATTTGCAATGCATGCTTTTGCTCATTTGAAAAACATGCAAAACCCCGTCTGGTTTTGCACAAGCTATTTTGCTCATGTGAATACTCAATCCTCCATAGTCCTTGTTAATAAATCAGCTTGCAGGTTTTCTGCAGGTATTATCAAGTCTTTACATGTTTTTACACTTTAAAACATTTAGTAAATCTGCACCATATTCTAATTCATAGCCTTGATATTGCCTTGATATTAAAGTGAAACAACTAAAACATGTCCACAATGCTGAGAAGAACTATTTCGCAAATGAGTGTGTAAACATATGCACACACAAAGACAAGTACATTGGTACAATGCTGCAGAACAGAGTTTCATTTCTCAGTGTGAAACATATAGCCAATTTGTAGGATATAAGTCTGTAATTCAAGAGGTGAAGGCTGTTGCGAAAGACACCTTCCCATTGCTCAGAAGCAACATTACATTTTTGACACTTAGGAAGAAGTAGCCAATTATACTTGCTAGCCAGTGAGAATTAATAATGTTGATGATTATCATTAGGTCACCAGTCTTCTACCGTCTTTCCCCAGTTTCTAATCTTCCTCTCTTCATACCACTCTACACTCTGCAAGGTTTGGTTTTGATTAACCCTTAGAGGTTTCCGGTATAACTCTGATAATCCTGCAACATCCTGCAATCACTTCAATGAGGGTTTCAAGAAGTAGTGCTCACTCACCGAAAGGAGAGATTTTTTCCCTGCGTATCTAAAGATGAATATATTAGCTTTTACTGGTCGTTTTACTCAATCCTGTTTTTCCTGAATCCTCAAGGAATCCTTATACTGACTATTTAAATAATTCCACTGGAAACCCATATTTGGATATTATATTGTTAAGGTTTTGCCATATATGTATCGATTGATTATTTTGCTGTAGGACTTGAGATATGCTTGTGAACAGCTTTTTACTTCTTTAGTAAATTAAACATACTATCATTAAAACCAAATGTAATGCATTATAGGCTACACACTTTATGTTCCAGTGTCCATTGATCATGCTGTCATATATTAATGGTATTAATAGATGGGTGTGAACATTCAATATGTTATGTCTAATATACTATAACCAATGGATAGAATAGTTTTCCATGACTGGCCTTCTATGATATGGACAGTTGTCTAACACTTTTCATTACTGTTCGTGACCATCACTTGACTAAACCACAGATTATGCACTTATTATGACATGCTTTGCTTGTGATTATTACACCTCTTCTCAGCAGTTGATGTTATCCATATGGGTTTTAACTTGACATAATGACTACAACAGTGTTTGATGGAACATATCTGAAGCCGGTACCTCAACTTCACTCATGATGAACAGAAGACGGTTTTGGATACAAGCAGCTGCTGTTTGATCAGTATACAGAAACGAAGCTTATACATGAAGTACAGTAGTTCTCTTCAGTAAATGAGAGACGTGATGGGATACGGAGCTTGGTATAAGATCTTGGGTGAGGAAAATAGAGAGAGACAGAAAGCGTGTGTGTGTGTGTGTGCGTGAGAGAGAGAGAGAGAGAGAGAGAGAGAGAGAGAATGAAAGAATGAAAGATTGAGAGCTTGGTGTAGGGAAATGTTTGCACATATAGATTTAGCAGATCAATGAGATTTGAATATTGGGCCTTAAGATGAGATGAAGTGTGAGAGTTAACTTTTCAAACTTTGCCTTGTCTCTGACAATTACAAGCGCATAATCCCTGCCCTTGATGTCCCAGTGCAGAGTGATCAATAAACAGTGATCTCCTAAAATACATATGCACTATTGATTTCTTCCTTTCTCTTTCCAATCTGGTCAGGGCTTACAGCTCAATGCGCTACCTCAGTTATAGTCAGAATACCAAATGCTTTCTGCCCTGCATGTAAATAGATAAAAATGAATCATCAATTCATTAGCATGGTGTAAAAGAGATAAAGAAAGTGTTGTGAAGGAAAACCTTGGAGTTTTTTTTTTTCTCAGTGAATAGCTAGGCCATTGGAACATATCTGAGACGATATCACACCAGATAAAACATTTAATATGGCCAAACCATCTTCACTTATCTTGTATTCACTGGAAAATATGAAGCAGTGTTCAATCTGGAAATAATACATGTCGCACATAAATTTTTAATGACTGTATGGCGAGTGCGCAGGCTTTCTCTCTAAGCAATACACATTTTCCATTCATCACATACAAACACACATGAGCGTGTGTAACATTTATGATTTAGTGATTTATACAGTATGTATCCACATGAACAATGCCACCATATAGCAGGTTACATCACTCAGTGTGCTGTGTATATGCCATCTGTTAAAGCTATCAGACTTTGGGAAAGCTGTAAAATGAATTAAATGAAAGGCTCTTAAAATTAAAGTACCCCTTAGGCACTTTCATGGAAGAACTACGAAAATCCCATTAAGGGTATAAAAGATATAAGGCAGGGACATACACAAAATTATATTACACTAGCACAGTGCTGAGGGTGTGTAGGCATCCTCCGAACAGTGAAGATCTATTAGTGTTAAGCTTCTATGAGATGCATCGTGCAATCAAACCACAAAACTGCATGACTGTGAGGATTATAGCCAGGAATTCCCATATTCTCCATTTAAATAATCCCACTGGTAACCCTTATTTGTTCATTACATTGTCAAGATTTTGGCATATGTATCACTTGACTATTGTAGCCTTTTAGATTCTGAATTGTTCAAAGAATTCTCTAGGAAAAAAAGAATAAGGATTGAATAAAGAAGGATCGTTCAGGACTAATACAGTTATAGTAAGATTAGTAAGTTAACCAACTCTTTACGCTACGCTGTTCCCTGATTATGCTTGCAAACCACGAATGAGCCAATAATGTGGAGTTTATAATGTTAGTATTTTTCAGTCTACACATACACATTCTACACATTAACCTGAGGCTGATCATTCTGTAGTGCTTGAGATATGCTTGTGAAGTTTTCATTTCTTTAGCAAATTAAATGTACTCTAATCCCAACCAAACATCATCCATGGCATCTATAATAACAATTTGACATACAAATAGGCTATACACCCTGTTCCAAATGGTGCAAAAATAGTCCTTGTGTTGCTGTGCACACAATGTTCACCCATCCTTACAGTGTCCCATTTCTCATTTTGGGATCTAAAATGATTATTGAAGCACTATCCACAGTGCAGACACAGACCCAACAAAGTACATTATACTGCCAAAATTTTGTGGACACCTGACCATCACACCCACATGTACTTTTTGAACATCCCATTCCAGATTTAGTCCCCCTTTTGTTGTTATAATAATCTCCACTCTTCTGGGAAGGCTTTCCACTAGATTTTGGAGCATAGCTGTTGGGATTTGTGTTCATTCAGCCAAAAGAGCATTAGTGAGGTCAGGCACAGATGCTGGATGAGGAGGCCTGGGACACAGTCTGCTTTCCAGTTCAACACAAAGGTGTTCAGTGGGGTTGAGGTCAGGGCTCTGTACAGGCCACTCATGTTGTTCCACTGCAATCTTGGCAAACCATGTGTAAATGGACCTTGCTTTGTGCACAGGTACATTGTCATGCTGGAACAGGTTTGGGCCTCTTAGTTCCAGTGAATGGAAATTGTAATGCTACAGCATACAGAGACATTCTATACAATTGTGTGTTTCCAACTTTGTGGCAACAGTTTGGGGAAAGACTATAGATGTGTAATGGTCAGGTGTTCACAAATTTTTGGCCAGATAGTGTATTTTAGCGGACCGAACACAAGAGGAAGAAGAAGAAGAAGAAGAAGAAGAAGAAGAAGAAGAAGAAGAAGAAGAAATGTGAATCACTTCAAATCGCTGTGCCTTATTAATGGCCATGAACTAATTGTCAGTTGATATGCATTATGAATTCAAACTGTTATCACCATTCAAACATGTTAGCTGTTTATCCAGACTTTTGTAAGGAAGGAAATTTATGAAACTGTGCCTTCACAAATTTTCATTGAATTCCTCTTTGCACTCTTTGTGGAAGCCTACATGGATGCAGTCTCAGCGATGGTATCTCACCATCTTCCCAAGATGGAGTAGAAAACATGGAGAGTTCAACAGAGAGAAAGCTAACAGATGAAGAGAAAAGAGCTTCAAAGTGTGTTTCATCATTAATTTGTTACTAAGCCGCACTGGGTGCCTATAAAAACATGGATACATGATTTGTATTTTATTGGAGTGATTTGCGGAATTTCTTTTCAGTTTAGTGAGTAATGAAGGTTTTTTTTTTTTTACACACAACCTCTAATTTTTTTTTCTTCCAGCCTGGCTTTTCTTTTTCATTTTTTTTGTGGATTATATGAGAAAAGATCACAGTAAACTGTTCATAGTAAATGTTTTTTCCTCTTTGAATTCCTCAATGATGGCCATGTGACCGCTGTAGTGAGAATGGGGACTCTGAGGGGCACAGTATGGCTTTTGGACGCCATTTGGCTTGTACACAGTTTGGGACGTAGGCCATGCGCGTATCTTTCTGACCAATCAGATTCGTTCCTTCAGAGTCCATCCTCCCCAGCACGACACTATTTAGTTTCCTGGTAGTGGGCGTGCCTATGTGCGGTCCAGCCAATCAGGATGGGTTTCTCCCTGCACGCTGCTCGCTCCCGACAGGATCCTAGGCCGCTGCTGATCAAACACGGTGTGTGCTGTAAGCAGCGCGGAGGCTCGGTGCTCGCGAGTAGCGGCGCTTCGAGGTACAGACCCAAGCGGCGTTTTCATCAAGCTCGTTTCAATGGAGCACGACGGCGCCCACTTTAATGAGTCCTGAGCGTGGACGGGTGCAGTAGCGGTGAGTAACGGCGTGTTGTTTGGCGTTTGCGTAGGCTGTGCTCGTGTTGTCACTCCACACGGCTTGATTTGCGCGCGTGTGTTTATGTAACGCTCTCTCCTACACCTCAGTACGCATTCAGCGTTGCTTGGTTACGCTTGTCGTTTTGATTAGCTTCTCAAAATATCAGTAGTAACTTTCTGTTTCTGCGTTCAAAGCTCAGGCGCCCCGGTTTGTTAATGAAAGAGACACATTGTTGTCGTCGGGAAGTCTGTCATAATGCAGTTCCGCTCTGCGCGAGCGAGTCCCACAGCTTACCGTGCACGCACGGGCGGGCGGTCAGGGAGGCAGGCAGGCAGGCGCGCGCGTGTGCGTGCGTGCGTTTGTGTTTGTGTGTACAGTAAATATACTATGTTTGTACATAAGGCCTGGTGTTTACACCCGCAGACCTTGCGGTATTTAAACGCACTTTGTAAAGATTATTGCAGTGCAAAGTGCATTTAAAAAGCGCAGTGGACTTCTGCACCTGTTCCACGCACCTCTAATTGGCATTGGCTACATACTAAACCTCACACTACTCCACTACATAGTATCCCGAAACAGTAAGTGACTGGTCAGCTGGGATTCAGGAGGTGAGTGAGCCCTGCAAATGTGGGAACAGCATTGTCCTACGTGTTGTTATATGCAGATCTCAACACTAGTATCATGCAAATGTGATTCAAACAGGTTAGCAGTACGTCTTTACACTTTAGGGCTTAAGATTTCAGCTGGCCCTTATGGCATAAAAATAATATCACTAAGCTACTAAACTGCACCTTTCCTTGTCACTGTACACTTTTTTTTTTTTAACTTTTAATATGTATCTTTTCACTAGAAAGGTGCATGTAGTGTACCTTTAAATTCTTTCTCTAGAAGGGCATTAAAGTCTAATCATGTACCTTGAATATTTTTTAGTTATTCACGTGTCCATGAGAAAGATGCATATTAAAGGTGCAAAAGATAACCATACTTCTCCAATGCCAAGGTACAGTAAAGCCTTTCAACTAGCAAAATAAACACATTATTCTTTCAGTTGATACCCAGTAGGTGACAGTTGCCTTGATTGAAGGAGTACATTTTACAATGATTAGGGTATGATTTACCTTTCCATCTAATTTTTAGTCTAATTGTTAGTCTTCACATAAAACAAAGGTGCTGGAGCTTTTCTGTACTTCCACTGATTCGCCCACCTGACGTGCCCACCCGACGTGCCCACCTGACGTACCCACCCGACGTACCCACCCAACGTGCCCTGTGATGCATTGCTTAGGATCTAGTGAATGATTTTACAACATAATGGAGCTTTATTGTGAATGTTTTCTTAGACTACTGTTTAACGTCTAAAAAGCCACACACACACTTTGCAAACACTCCTCTCTTTTTCTCCTTCCATTAGAAATCTTCAGATAGATTTGTGCACACGTTGGTAGAAAATATCCATTGGTCTTATCATTGGTGCCCATGACTGTAATAGAGCATCACAGTCTTCCTGCCAACCACCATAAGCGTTCATTCCTGCTTCTCTCTGTTGTGTGTTAAACCAGATTCAGTGTTAGATATGAGACCTGCGAGTCCTCAGCCCAGAACCACACACTCTTCATGTTTAGCACCCAGCGGCTGTGCTGCATTACTGACTTTGCCACTGAGAAGACAGCTGAGGACATTGTGCTCTCAGAGCAGACTTGTTCATGAATGCCGTAAGCAAAGCAATCTCGTGTTAGGCCCTGATAAAAAGCTGCTGCGCACATTATTAACGAGCTGTCATGATGAATAAATGCATTTGGTAGTAGAAGAATTCTAAAACATGACTAATTACTGTCTGGACTGAGGTCTTTCTGTAAACCTGAAAAGTTCTGCCCCTCTGTCATTCCTGTCACATTTTGGCTTCATTTGCAAATATTTTTTTTCTGGCAAGACTTTTCCTCACAGAGAGTGCTTTTGTGTGTTTACCAATACAGCTCACATGCAGTCGCGCTGCTCTTATTGCATTCTGTTGTCTCTGAAGAAGACTAACCCTGTGTCTGAAATGGGGAATGGCATTCTCCCTAATCCCCACAAACTGCAAAGTGTATTAAGGATCCTCAGCATTCCCTTGGTTATGTTGTCTGGATACTAAACTAATACATTGCAAAGTAGAATTTAATGTGCTGGATATCACTCACAATCTGTCAGTAGGATATGATAGGATATTATAGGATATGAATAGGATAATAGGATGAATAGGATAATATTCCTTAAATAGTGCATGTGGTAGGATGTGGTTTCAGACATAGATAACAGCAGGAACTGAACCAAGCCCTGTTTTTGTATCGCTTGGTTTAGTTCCTGCTTTCATCTGTAATGCTTATTGTTATCCTAAGTCAGGGCTGCACAATATGTAAGGGATAAAACACTTTGCTTTTATGCTGAAAATAATCAGCGATGTAGTGGTGTGATGTTTCAAACCTGAGGTTTTTTGTTTATTTAATAATTTTTTTTTTAATAAGAGTATGCATCAGGTGTTTTCTGCCTCTTATACCACAGCAGTTTGCTAAAACTAAGCTATTTTATTTTTGAAAGCGTGACATATTATATTATGCATTTTATCTGTTTATTTAACATCATGTTTAATGTTGCTGAACGTCTGAAAACGGTTGTTCCTGTTATCACTTGCGTTATAACGACTAGAAACAGTTATTCCCTAACCAGCATTTCGAAATTAATAAGACAGCAATGCAGCTTGTCATGTTAGAAAGACTTTCCTGTCTCAGAAAACTTAAAGTTCAGTCTTTACCTCTGACACTGGAGACTCCTTCCAAAAAATAAATTCCCTAAGTAAATGACCTCCTCGCAGAAAACTTCACCATATCAACCCTTATACATGCTTTAAAAAAAAAACAATCCATCCACCATGCAGGTTCCTGTGTAATCTATTACTACAGAAAAGATAATGCACGGATATAAAGCTGTGATTGAATTGGAGCAGGCCCTACTGTTAGAGCTGCTGTTTGAGAAAATTAATCAATACCTCACTAAACAGATTTGAGTATTCAACAGCAGTACTGTGGTATAAATTTTCGTTTGTCATTGTATTAATGACGTGTATAAAATTTTGCAGAGAGTTGCAAT
>CM074949.1:19826827-19864228 GCA_037577455.1 Pangasius macronema
CTGCCTCTTCCTCAGTGCCACTGTCTCTAAACCATACAGCATGGCCGCTCTCACCACTGTCTCGTACACCTTCCCCTATAATATAAATAAATAATATATGTTAATAATTACTACTACTACTAAGTAAAAATAATGCAGACAAATTTTTATTATATCATATTTATTATCATATATTGGAAGTTCTCTCTCTCTCTCTCTCAATATGTATGTGTGTGTGTGTGTGTGTGTGTGTGTGTGTGTGTGTGTGTGTAGGGGGAAATTGCTTATATATATATATATATATATATATATATATATAAAATATAATGTGTGTGTGTGTGTGTATATATATATGTGTATGTGTGTGTATATATATGTATATATTGCAGTGATGTATTTGCCTGAATGTTCTGCATTCACGCTTCTGGCTCCTGGTTGTTGTATGGAACCTGGTTTGACCTTGTAGCCGTCAGCCTGTCAAACAGCATCACAGAGAGCTCATTAACAGTGTATATAGGAACCTTGTGTGTATATGCAGTGCGCATCAGTTAATCAGTTTCGACCGTCTGATGGGGATAACAGCGCTCGGTCTGCTCTGGGTAAGCGATGAGGACTTTAGCTCAAGGGCACACAAAAGCCACTTTGATTATCGGCTGTTTGGTGAAAGGTGGAGTTCAGAGTTGAAGGTTGTGTCTAGCTCACATGTATTGTTCTCTTGAGCAGATTATTTTTTTTTTTTTTGTGGCAAACCATCAAATTAAATTTGGTTTCTATTCTCAGTGTGGAGTAAATATCTGACAATTACTGCAGGAGAGCTTGAAGCACTAATATTATTACGTTCCGTCCTCAGGGACTATTGAATCTTCAGCAGCAGTGGTAAATACAATTAATATATGGTAGGATGCACAGAAATAATAAACCCAGAGCTGCCAGTGAGCTTTAGTATGTTATTTTAGCTGTGTCAGAGGTCATATCTTTTCTTCCTATAACTCTAAATATCACCTGCTTAATATTTAACAGGTTAAAACATGAGGCAAAGAAAGGAAAAGCAGTGAGCTCATGGATGTGTTGCTGAAGCTAAGGAAGAGGACAATGGAATAAAATGAACCCTGTAAGAATGCTGATGAAGAGGCCCTCTGTGATTGTTTTCACTTTTATTTCTGTGCTTTATTAGATGGAAGGAGTGCTGCTGGGCAACATAACAAATGGTTCATCTCTGAACGCATGCCGCAATAGTATATTATATTATATTATATATTTTTTTTAAAGAAATATGACAACGCTGCCTTTTTGCTTTCATCTTTGCTAAGTTTTTGTGAGAATATTTCCAGAATAAAACAAACAGGCAATTTTATGTCACTAGGCTTGATTTTTGTAATTAATAAGTTATTGCCCACTTTGGCTGAATGAATTGTCGTTTAATTTGAACAGGTGGTTTGGCAGTAATATTCTCAATGTCTATATTAAGCCATGCAGTAAAACTCTGTTTTGTGCCTTCTTCTCTGTCACGGTCCCTGTTTCACTGGTGATCCGCATTAATGTTTGGAAAGTGTGACTCAAACTTGTGGCAAATAAGTTTTAAGAGTAGATTTATTGGACTGGAAGTATTGCGTCTCAGTGACTTTCTGGTGGAGACTGGGAGCTGGATGAACTGACTAATTGGGCAGCAGTGTGGCTCAGGGAGACAGCGGGCCTCATTTATCAAGCTGCATACAAACAGAATTATTCTTAAATCATTCTCAAGTGTATTTACACAAGAAATATGGTATTCATGAACAAATGGTTTGTTGGGAAAAATATTAGTATCATACGAGAACCCGTGAGTTTGTGTAAATTTATGTATAATGATAAACATATAATTGGCGATGAGATATTGTGATTTTAAATATGATTCTTGTTGTCAAGTTTAAATCGTTTATTTTTTTTATTACATATTTATGAATTTATTAAACATTTTGTCAAACTCAGTCATTTCATTTTGTTTACTTGAAAGAAAGCAATCTAAAAGGAATCAATAAATTAAGACAAATAAGTCTAGATATTCAATTTGGACCAAAGAAATGGAGGAAGACTTATTGTGTGACTATAGTAGCTGACATGCTGGAATCACTGAGCTGCGTTTCTGGAAGACTTGGCATATGTGCTTAGGAGGCGCTCTCTGACCGTTTAGCTGTCATTTTGTTGTTTTCAGCTTTCTGTGAGCTTTGCCTTTTATGGAATGATAAGTGCTAGTGACAGGTCTGTAAATCTGGTGGCAATTTTTAGTTTGGTTTGTCCTATGAAAGAACTTTAAATACAACCTTGCTAAAAGATTTATAAATTAGGCCGTGTGTGTGTGTGTGTGTGTGTGTGTGTGTGTGTGTGTGTGTGTGGAGGATAAAATGAGATTCTGTCTGTCTGTTGATGAAACCTCTGTGAAAATGCCAGGGACGTCCTACGAGGCTCCCAGAGGCCACATCCCTGCTGCCCCGTCTCATCCTCTACTAAATCTGTCTGCTGGAGTCGCATCCTGCAGGTCATGGCTATTACTCATGCCGAGACCGTTTCTTTGTATTTATATCCATTGCTTAATGCCTGTTAGTACAGGTAAAAGGCCTTCTGTAGCAACGAGAATGAGCCAGCTGCTCCAACAGGGGACAGGCCAGAAGTCTGCGTATGTGCATTTTGTAATCCGTTTCATAACCTCTCCCAAACAAGCACAGACTTTCGGTAGAATTAAAAATGAGCTCACGCACATGACAAAGTCTGTATCCATCAAGTGCTGGTGATGAGATCATAGTTTATTTGCACCGAGTGGAAGGTCACAATATGTACGCCATGCCATCTCGATGCAGCTTCGCTTTTCTTCTTCATCCTCATGTCTTCTGTTAAGGCTACTGAGAAATAAATGATTGTTGCGTGAATATAATTTGCTCCAGATAACAATTTATCTTTGTTAATCTCTCCAGCGGTCTCCTTAGATCTTTTTCTCCAAATGCTCACTATAATACCCCCTAACCGCATCACGATTTGATTTTTACTGGATGATGTACAAATCATGTTTATAGCTAGTAATGAGTTTGGGGATATTGCTCACTCTGCTGAGCTGTAATCCATTAAATGTTTTTTTTTTTTTTTTCTTCCCCCAAACAGAAGAGTTTGAGGCCTGAAGTGGCTCACAATATGTTCGTTCCTGCAGTGTTGTTTGAATGATGATCTCTTGGGATTCGTTAACTTCCGACACCTTCACTCACCACTTTGAATTTCAGTTATTGAAGTCATTGTCGTAAGGATTCAGCAGGGATTAGTCCAGGCATGCATCTTGTCTTGCACATCGCAGGGAATAGATGCTTTATTTAAACTCTCTAAGAACTTTGAGACTGCAGGCAGTGCTGAGAGTGGGACAACTATTTCGTCATTCACTGCTTGCATTCTCCGTCCCACAATGCTCTTTTGTAACAGGCACATGTATATGCGGACATATGATTTATTCCGAAATGGTTTAGGACTTCAGTTTTGTGTGAATGCTAAAAATCCATATCATTGGCTATTATTCCCAAGAGTTTGCTGCTTCCCAGAATGCTCTAGAATTAAGCATATAATAAAAAGCCCCAGGACGGCTTCTTAGCCGTTAAGCAACACAGATACTGGTGACAAATATGGAGTGACTGCTGGCCCTGTGAGGGTAGGAGCCTGGATAAACCAGCAGATGGAACAATCTCTGAGAGGTGAAAGGTGTCTGATGTTCCACTGATAAAGCTTTGTTTGGTCCTGTACTGTACAGAATGATTTATGATCTCGCAGGTAGGGCCTTGTTTTTTTTTTTGTGTTCTGCCCTTTTTTCCTTTGCTTTCTCTTTCCTGACGTTGAGTCACTGTGTGAGGCTAAGATTCTCCAATAACCCATTCTCAGGTAGCTTGTAGAGCCGGTACTCATAACCTGCAATTTTGGCTTTTTCAGACACCCATGAAATGCATGTTTTTGGGGGAGAAAGGATATTTAGTTGAGGGTAATGTACCTGTCATTGGTTCAGCCACACTCGGAGCCTGTTATATGAATCTAAGCACAGCTAGCAAAAGCTTTTGTTCAGTGTACAGCATTTCATCCAGGCTGTGTGCTTGCAGCACTGCGCTGCAGTATATGTCTGGGATAACATAATGGGACAAGCACCCAGCAGCACTATTTTTGCGTGTGTGTGTGTGTGTGTGCACATGTACTTGTGCTGGTGTACTAAAAAATTGAATTGACATGATCTAGCGAAAGCTTATGAATAATACAGGCACATCTGAGAGGGTCTGAAAACAAGTCTTTATATTTTATCAGTTCCACTGTCCATGTTGTGGGTTCTGATGAAAATGGCATGGACGGACTGAAGAAAATTCAGACAGCTGACCACAATGTTCCCTATAGGTAGCACAGCCAAAGTCTGACTTAGATTACACATAAAATGTTAATTCCATCTGTCATATTTAAATATCAGTCTTTGGGTTGATTTTCTGTATGGAGTTAATGAGCAAAAGGAATGATTAACATTCAGACGAGTGCATTATATAAGCAGGATTGAGTCTCAAAGCATTTTTTTTCCCTTTTACCCAGACAGAAGCAAAACAGATTGTGAGAGAAAGTAGGATAAAGAAGCTCCATGCTGTGGTTTCATAATAAACCCAGATTCCAAATTGTACTTTCAGCTCTGCCGTATTTACTGCGATGAGTGTATGATTGGCTTCGATGCACCATGATGCTGAACAAAATGGAGTGGGTTACTTGTCCCTGAATTGGCGAGCATAGCATTGTTTATGGAAATATTCTTAGTGAGGCAGCTAAGTAATTTTGCCTCAGGATTTTCTGTAATGTTAGCTAGCTCGTTTTGTTAATAAAGGTAAAGATTTGCTGCTAGCTTGCTGGCTAATATTGTTGTGGAATAGTGTTTCAAAATAAATCAGAGCTTCAGTTTGCCGAGTCTGAAGGCTGCTACCTGTTTCACTTAGCATGAATCGAGCTAGCAGCCATGAGTACAGCCTAGCATCAGGCATGTGTCTTAATGATAAATATCTCAGGCAAATAGCTAGCAAAGAAAATGCTCTCTGTGCTTTTTGAGTCTTTTTTTTTTAATATAAAGTTAGTCAGTTCATTTTGTGGATTTTGTAGTTCACTTGCCAAAGTACAAGTTCTGGGTTTGACTGAATTGATTAAGAAAGTGACAAAAATGACAACAAGTAGCCATATTGCTAATATTCAGTGATGATAAATATCATAGATAGTTCATAGATTGAGTTAAACTCCCAGTCTATTCAAATAGTTTAAATGTTCATGTTCTGTGTACATAACCATGTTGACATTTTGAAAGACATTATATTTAAATTTTGTGTAACAGCACAGCAGAAGAGTGTGAATTATTTAGGACTGTTGCTGCTATATCGTTTTAAAAGCACTTAAGAGTTAGGAATATCACTTTCTCACCAGTGTAAATGTAGAAGTGCAAATTTCTCTGTAAGATGTTAAGCCCGCATGCAACAGAAATATAAATGTGCAATAAAAAAAAAATCATCAATACAGTAACATTATACAGTTATTTCAAATGTTCTTTCCTTATCATCACATCAGTATACAAACAAAAGCCGATTAGGACAAGAAAACATTATCTGTCCGTGTGTAGCTGGCTCACACTCTCCAGTAGCCTCCAGAGGCACCCAAGGCCAAACCGAGCATCTGGATGTCTCTCTCCCTCTCAGTGATTGTAGATTTCTTGGGAATTGTTGTTCTGCTCGAGCATCCGCTACCATCTGCTCTTTGCATACTCGCCTTACACTTTTCCATCTATGCGGCTATCGATACAACCTGCTACATGGCTCTCTTAGCAAGGTCAAAGGTCATGCTCAGACCACAGGCTGCAAACAAGCTGAAGTGATTACCTCGGTTCTGTAATATTTCCTGCTTTATAATGTAAGCCGCACAGCTACAGGTAGACCTGTAGGTGGTCGTTGAAGTTAACATGATGTAATATAAACACGGGTATGCAAACATTTGATGAGATGAGTTGACATGAGTCCTGGTCTGCTTGTAGCGTGCAGAGATGGGTGTTTGCTGTGTTATTGCGGGTAATACTGATGGAATACATACTGTCAATCATTATTTATGGATTATTATTAAAATGTAATTACATCAGCTACATTTTCATGGAACGTGCATAATGTACATGATATATAAACTTTTTATTGATGATGGCCTTTCCGCTGCCTAAATTGGCAAACCCTTAAAAGCTAAACCATTTTTCATGTAAATCTGCATCTACATAAAATCTACTACTGTTTTGACAATATACTATATAGTTTGGTATGTTCTTGTAGTGGGACTGGTGAAACAGCTTCATTTATTCTTAAAAAAAAAAAAAAAAAAAAAAATCCATTTTGCAGTATTTATGCTACTATCGCTTTTTTACTTTTAACTTTACACTTTTGACCAAGCATAGCTGATCATTTTGTGAGTTATTTTCTCAATTGTGCCATTTCGGTTCAGGTTTTATGATGAATGACTATTGACGGCAGAGACATGCCACGCCTGTTCTGGTTGTTCAGCCTGGTCTTGATTGCCAGGGCTCAAAAAACACAAATTACTAAACAAACATGGAACATGGGCTTCAGTAAAGAGAACATGTCAAAATGCAAAACATGTGCATTCACCTATTCATCTTTTATATGATTGTTAGTAAATGTCTGTTCCGTGCAGGACACGAATGTCTCTTATTTTCCCTTGAGCTTTCGCAAGGAAACTCCCATTTTATTATCTTTAAATAAATTTCCTTTTTAGGTGTTTCGAGAGCAGAGATCTCAGTTTGGTGTCTTTTTGTCTGCCCTCTCAGCTCCTCCTTGTTATTTGATGGAGGAGTCAGGCCTTTTTATTTTATTTATTTATTTATTTATTTATTTGTTGATTCCTGCTGCAAGACTCAGGAGGTGACAGTAGACCTGATAACCGTTGAAATTTTTACAGACACAGTCTGTGTTCAGATATTCCTTGGCTTGTGGTTGCCCAATGCTTCATGATCCCCTCCTGCAGAATTTCAGAGTAGGATCATTAGAGTTTGAAATGTCCACCATGTGTCTAAAAATATCACAGGTATCATGGTTTCTTGGTATTAATCAACCGTTTAAGAATTAAACAAAACAATTATATAGTGTTTGTTCAAAGGTCTCTATGCATATTATAGCTGATTGGTGTATATATAATAACATTAAAAGCACCTGCCTAATTGTGTAGGTCCCCCTTGTGCCACCAAAACAGCTCTGACTGGTCGAGGCATGGACACACACACACACACACACACACACACACACACACACACACACACACACACACACACACACACAAAACAAAAAGCTCAAACCCTTAATTCTTCTTTATGCAAGATTTCTGGACATATATCTGTTAAGTAATGAGCCTGTGCTCGGAATTGAGTGACTTACTTAAAACCTTTGGAAGCATCACATCTTTTTTTACATTTCATCTATGTTTTATTGTTCTGCATATTACACTCACCCAGTACTTGGTTTACTTTTGGTTTTGGCAGGAGACAGCAGAAAAGAGTGTGAAAACTCTTTTCCCCAGAGGATACGACAGAATCTTTACCAAAAGATTTTTTTTTTCTTGAGAGTGACTTTCCATAAAATCTCTCGCATTGTCAGTACTTATCACGTTGTCATTATAAGATGAAAGATAGAGTGGTTGCTGGGAAAGGCAGCACTGAGGCAGGAGAAAAAAGGCTGAAATCCATTTTAATCTGTATTTTGAAAAAGTCAATAAACTTTCATGCACCGTGACTCGAGAGGAGAGAAGATGTTGGCATTCCTACACCGAGCGCCTGGAACGGAGCTCTGACGTGGCACAGTGCCGACTGATGACGCTGAAAGATGTGCAGGTCAGGTGCACCTGGAATACGAGGACCGAAAAAGGAGTAAAGCTTGCACTGAAATAGAGTGAACTCAGAGACCTGGCAGGTGCACGCTGGTTTTTAGGGCAAGCATGTGTGCTTTGTTCACTCATTTGAATCTGATCTGCTTTTTGTTTTTTGTTTTTTAAAGCAGGTCTTACTGGTTTTACTGAATTTCCACCTTTTAAATCTCTTTAGTAGCACAACAAATAGTGAGTGGGTTAGACAACTTGATTTTTAAATTGGCATTACATTGAATTAAGCTGAGATATTGCACTGGGTCCTGGTTCGTATAAAAACACAGGACATCTGTTTCTTTGCCCTAACCGCAGACTTAATGCTAAGCACAACAGCAGTGCCGAAGGAGCGCAATCTCTGCGGTCCCGCTGACGCTCCGTCTTCCTGCAGTCACATGCTGTAGCACATCTGAAAGCCGGATCCCCAACAGATGTCTCGCACGCTATTATTGCATCCACTTTATTTGGCATCCTCTTACAGATGACACCATCTCTTCTACACCTACCAGAGAACGCCTGCTTCTAATATACCTCCCAGTCAGAGGAGGATTTTTTTTTTCTTTCTTTCTTTCTTTCTTACCATTCATTCATTTATTTGGGCACGGTGGTGATGTCAGTGTTCTCGCACTCTCTCACTTTCACGCCCCTGCACTGGGATAGTTTCAGGTTTGGGCTCTGAAGTGTAGTAAAATGAGGCAGACGAGCAGCGAGCTGCTAGTTTCTGATTTGTTCTCACCTGCCTCTCTGACACTGGAGATTGTTCATCATTATTTATGGAGCAGAGATGACTTTTTTTTTTGCCTTCAGGGTTTTGTCAGCATGTTGTTTTTCTTTCCTGTCTCTCTCAGCAGGGTGAATACGCAGTGTTTATTTAGCTCCTGTCAGTCGACATGGTCTCTTTGTTGGTTTATTACCTTTTTCATCCTCTTATTTTGCATAGGACAACAAAGCTATTGTTTCTGCAAATTGAATATTTGCATGGCATTCTTTATGGACTTCACAGTTCAGTTTGATTTTGATTTCAGGGTGCCATGACGCGATTGCGAATCAGTGTTTACGCATCATTTATTATCGTTTTCCTCCATTATGAAAAACTCCAGCCTTAGTTAGAGCTGGCATTTATGTCACTATACTTTGCCGGAGTATTTGGTCAATAAATTAACTTCTTAACCAGTTGTTTTATTTAATGCACGTTACTTTTTTGAGCAATTTCTGAAAAGCATTTGAACCTGTAGTTCTTCATAATGTTGGCCCTATTTTGTCGGCACTTTAAACATCACCAGACTAATCATGATGCATGTTGTGTATTATATAGTTAAAATGTATATTTTTGCCATAGTTCTGTACTTCTAGGTGTAATGTCTTTTAGTTTTCTTCAGAAATGTTTGGTAGTGCAGGAATATTTAATATATACATTTCAATATTTCCGTATCAGCTTGTATATAAAAGTCTGATTATGATGTTTTGTGCATCGATTTAGAATCTTTTAAGAAAAAATCGTAATGCATCAAAAAATTTTTTTTCTTCCCTCAAACTGTCATATCTTTTGCTAATTTGCAAATTGGCAAACTGGGTTCATTTTCATGATTACTGATAATGGTCTATAGAAATCGTACCATTTGGATCGCAGTTTTAATCACTACCTGTAGAAATGTTTACTTTAGAATAAAAAAATAGAAGAATCCACAGGAACTGATTGTTTAAGACTAACTATTTATTTATTTATTTATTATTATTTTTTTTTTTTTGCTTTTTTGAACACAATACAACAATCCGAACTTAACTCACACGATTGACAGTAACAAATCTGACTTAATATAACACTTAACAATGATAGTCAGACGTATGACACTATGACATATGAAAATGACATTTAACAGTTGGACCCCAGCCCCCCAACCCACCCCAAAAAAACAAACAAAAAAAAAAACATATTTAGGGTTTAGACACACCGAGATATCTTAGACTTTACATACAATCTTAAGGGGTCAGAGCTTATTTAACATTACACTTATCTCTTTATACCATTTTCTCAATCAATGCAAGAAAAGAACCCCATATTTTCATATACAAATCGAGGCGTCCTGTGACTCTAAATATCACACGTTCATAGCTAGCAATATTGGACATGAGTTCTAGCCATTCATCAAACGAAGAGGGCGTAATAGATTTCCAATGTCTCAGAATAACTCTACATCCAGACACCATAGCTAAACGGCACCATTGCCTTTGTTGCCGGGAGAGGCACGCATCTTCTGGTAAAATACCCAACATACAAAGAGCAGGGTTCTTGTGTAGTGTTAGGCTGAAAATGTTATTAACAAAATGTACAGTCTCTTCCCACAGTTCTTTAACCTTATCACATTCATACAACATATGAACCATAGTACCAATATCGCTATTACATCGCCAGCACAGATCGTCATCTCTGAATTTAAGTCCATCCTGCTTGGAGTGCAGTAACATCTGGTTTAAGACTAACTATTATTACTACTACTATTACTAGTACTAGTACAATATGTAAGGAATAAAAATGACTGATCATGCAGAAAAATAATCAGCGATAGGTTGGTGTGATGCAACTCAAAGCGAAGCAGAGTTTCCTGGAATCACATGTCCTGAAGTGTTTTATTCATGTTACTTATTTAAAAATGCCACATCATACTTTTTATTCATTGATCGTTGTGGATGATCTGCGAAGCAAGTTAATAAGACAAAAGGTTTGTTCCAAACTGCAAACTTCTCTGTGCTGAGGACTTTGACATGGTGGGAAACGTAAAGGAGCAGCTTTCCCTCCGACTGTATAAAAAGCCAGAGTTTGGAGATGCCTTTGAAAATTATATTAAATATCAGCTGCTTACAGAAAGTGTCAGTTTTTTCATTGATAAATAACATGAATAATTTTTTTATTAGATTATGTGGAGCGTCCATCATACAAGTCCCTGTGTAAGTTGTTAATATAAAAATAATAACATATTATATAGATGGCAGTCTGAAGGAATTTTGAGGGAACTGTGTCCATGTATATATGTATATTAGTATACATTGGTGTGTATGCCATTTCAGACACAACCAAAGACCCTCGTCTCCTTTCCCTATCTCAAGACCTCATGATGAAGCTCATGCATCGTTAGATCCACCACCAGCCTTTCTAAATATTTTTCCGAGCTTTGTCTCACACACAGACTCCTAGCAAGGTCGCGTTAGTGGATATCACTCTCCTGTGATAGTGCACCTCTTAATGTGTAAGGGCTTCTGTGATGTGCTTTTAATTAGAGGCACTCATGTTCTGATGGGTTTAAAACTAGACGTGGGCTAATATTTATTCATTCTCTCTACATACTGCCTCTATTTATGTTCATACCCTTATTTGGTTATTTCAGCCTGTAATCTTCTGCAGTGCTTTTCCCTATAAAAAAGAGCTATTGAATATCTTGAGTATGAGAGAAGTGTCTCGTTAAAACTGTTTGCTTTTTTATCTGCATTGCTGTAGAAGCCCTGATGAGAGCAAGGAGAATAAAATGCAGCCACACAGCCATGCTTAGGCAAAGAACAGCTCGGTCTCGCTGCACCTAAAACATATAAGCGTAGTTTTTCTGTCTGGCGTTTAAATTCTTCACATACTCTTTAAGCGAAGGCCATCTCATGCCAGGTTTAAATCTTTCCTGTTAAACACAGAGACATAGGTCTCTTAAGTACTACCATGATTTTTTAATGAGGTGGTAATGGCACAGGTCTTGATCCCTGCTGGTCTGAATGCAGCAGCAGAAAAGCGGAAGGCAAACGACTCCAAGACGTCTTCACCACGACCTTCAGAATAATGGCCTACAGTGGCTACATGCTGGGCACAATTAAAGACTACCAGCAGATGAAGTGATCTCTTGAGAATGTGTCAGGCTTAAGTCTGGAATTTGCGAACCTGCTGGTTGGTCATAGCTGAGTGATGGATGGTTTGTCACTCTGGGTCTGTCTCATATTTTATTTTTATTTTTTAACTGTTTTATTTGAGACCCGAGCCTAAACTGGACGTTTTAGGCCTTGGTAGAAGCCTGGGTGCTCAGGATAAATAGTTTTTGAGTCTGGGTTCTTCATTTTTTTTTATAGTTTTAGAGTTGCCTGTTGGGGAAGTAGTTTCAACACCCAAAGAAAGAAAAAGAAAAAACACAGACTGTAGCATCTTTAAACTGCAAGGAGGTGCAATGTAAAGTTGATGCTGTAACTATAAGCACAGACTGCTTGTTCTGAATGCATTACTGAGAGTTGATCTTTTCTACACACTCCTGTTAAAATGTTAAATAATTTCAGAACTTTTTCCACCTTTAATGTGACTTATAGCCTGTACAACTCATCTGAAAAACAAACTGAAATCTTTTAGGGGGGGGCGAGTCAAAATAAAAAAAACTAAATAATGTGGTTGCATAAGTGTGCACACCCTCTTATAAATGGGGATGTGGCTGTGTTCAGAATTAAGCAATCACATTCAAACTCATGTTAAATAGAAGTCAGTACACACCCGCCATCATTTAAAGTGCTTCTGATTAACCGCAAATAAAGTTCAGCTGTTCTAGTAGGCTTTTCCTGACATTTCCTTACTCGCATCTTACAGCAAAAGCCATGGTCCACAGAGAGCTTCCACAGCATCAGAGGTATTGGCACAAAACCTTCAGGCTTCTGCTAGAAAGCTGAAGATGAAGAAGAACTTCATCTTTCAGCACGTCAACGACCCAAAGCATACATCCAAATCAACAAAAGAATGGCTTCACCAGAAGAAGATTAAAGTTTTGGAATGGCCCAGCCAGAGCCCAGACCTGAATCTGATTGAAAATCTGTGGGGTGATCTAAAGCGGGCCATGCACAGGAGATACCCTCACAATCTGATAAATTTGGAGTGTTTTTGTGATGAAGAGTGGGCGAATATTGCCAAGTCAAGATGTGCCATGCTGATAGACTCATACCCAAAAGGTCACATTAATGGTGGGAAAATTTCTGAAATGATTTATTATCCTGCTGAAAGAGGCCACTGCCATTAGCGAATACCAAGTACACCCCATGAAGGGGAGCACTTGGTCTGCAACAATGTTTAGATAGGTGGTATGTGTCAAAGTAACATCCCCATGAATGCCAGGATCCAAGGTTTCCCAGCAGAACATTGCCCAGAGCATCAAACTGCCTCCCCCAGCTTGGCTTCTTCCCATAGTGCATCCTGGTCTGAGAGTCGAACTTGTAACCCGAAGGTCGTGGGTTCAAGTCTCGGGTCCAGTGGGGGGAGTGAATGACCAGCGCTCTCTTCGCCACCTTCAATACCACGACTGAGGTGAGACCCTTGAGCAAGGCATCGATCCCCCAACTGCTCCTCCCTGCTCCGTGTGTGTGTTCATGGGTATGTGTGCACTTGGTTAAATGCAGAGCAAATGCAAATTCCGAGTATGGGTCACAATACTTGGCCACAAAGTCACTTCACTTCACTTCACTTCATCGTTCACTGCTCCGTGCTCCAGTTCTGATGCTCACGTGCCCATTGTAGGCACTTTCGGTCAGCATGGGCACTGTGTCTGCAGCTACGCAACAGTAAACTATGGTGCACTGTGTGTTCTAAGACCTTTCTATCAAAGCCAGCATTAACTTTTTCAGCAGTTTGTGATACAGTAGCTCTTCTGTGGGATCGGACCAGACGGGCTAGGCTTTGACCATGACCCTGTTGCCGGTTGTCCTTCCTTGGACCACCTTTGGAAGGTACATACCGGGAACACCCCACAAGACCTGCCATTTTGGAGATGCTCTGATCCAACCATCTAGCCATCACAGTCTGGCCCTTGTCAAAGTTGCTCAGATCCTTACGCTTGCCCGTTTTTCCTGCTTCCAACACATCAACTCCGAGAACTGACTGTTCACTTGCTGCCTAATATATCCCACCCCTTGGCAGTTGCCACTGTAAATAGATAATCGGTGTTATTCACTTCACCTGCCAGTGGCTTTAATGTTATGGCTGGTCAATGTATACATGAATGAACATGAAAGCTCATCTTAAAATATGTAAGAGTTGGTAATATTGTCTTGTCTTGTAGAAAAATGAGTGAGATACTCATTGAACATTTTTTAAGCCCAGAAGGGGATAGGCTTCTTATTATATTATGATGCCTGAGTATGCGTATCCAGGGTATATGGGAAACCTGTGGGTGGGCCTTTGGCCATATTTCTTTTGATCTGGCATATGACATGTACCTGACATTTTGACACTGTCAGCTCTGACCGTGATTTGATTCTAAATTACTATTGCAGAAGTGACGTAGACACCAGCTCAGAGTAGAAACACAGTATTTTACTCCTGAATCACCCCTCCTCAGACTGTAGCTTTAATTCTGATTGGAAGAAGAGAATAATGCAGCATCACATCTGGTTTTAGCTATTATATCTGGAATATTGCCGCAGTGCTGGGCAGTCCAAGCTGTGCGTGTATAAAATAGAGAAATTGCTGTGCTGTTTCTAATTGAAGAGGGTAGTTTATTTTAAAAGCTTGAATTTTTTTCTGGTTAGTGCTCTCATTCCTGTAATAATGTCTTCTTTAATACTCTTTGTGTTTAATGCATGTGTGTTTATGTGCTTGCTTTATTTAGCTACTACACTTTTATTATTTCACGTTAATATTAATGTTTGCATTGTTAATTTTTTTTCCTATGAATAAGGGGAGGCTAATTATTATGTTGAGGTGGTCTAGAACTACTTTCACGTATGCCAGAACATTCCCTGTAAAAAAAAAAAAAAAAAAATGCATCATGATGATAATATTCTGGGTTTGATTGTGGAAAATGTGCTTTGGAACAAGTACTTATATGCCATAAAGTCATTGATTGAGCAATTTCAGGACTATCGCATCAATTTACGTGATTTTATTAGTGACACTACCCCAGAAGCGTTGTATGATGACACAATGATCGTGATACGCAGATGTTCAGAATTCACTTTTTGCAGGTCTGAGTCGAGTCTCGAGTCTCAAGTCTGTAGCCTCTGGCCCGAAGTCTGAGTCAAGTCTCAAGATTCTGAGCTGAAATCTTAGTCAAGTCCCTGAGCTGAGGGCTGAGTCGAGTCCCGGGTCCCTGAGCTCAGGGCAGAGGCAAGTCCCTGGTCCCCGATCTCAGAGTCTCAAGTCTATAATGATGTATTCGAATTCTAAGCTGAATGTTTTCTTGCACCTCAGTAAAAAACTGCTAAATTATTTCTGGGGAAAACACTGCTTTTTTCTGGTGTTGTGATTTCTTCTGCGAGCTGCACACAAATAGCACGACAGTAAATTACTGTGCCCGGCACTTACGGAAATAACAGAAAAATCAGCATACGTACGTTCAGAAAAGAACAGTACTATTCTTTTACTGTGTAATTTTGGTGGTCCTTTATTAATTAATTAGACGTTTGTTAATTTTTTTTTTATCCAGGCTGAAATTTCAGGAGTCTTCCATCTTGAGTCTGAGCCAAGTCCCAAGTCAGTAAAGTCTCACTTCAGTCGCATTTCAGAGTTGAGTTACGAATTTGTCAACGCGTGAACCAAGTGGGACTTGACTCTGAGTCTTTGACTCAAGTCATGAGCTTTACATGATATTTGGATCTCTGGAATTTGTGTTTGCTGAGGTTTTACCAACAGCAGCAATATACTTCCAGCACATTTCACTTAAACAAGCTTATGAAAAACTGAGTTCATGGATTTGTTAAACAAGGAACAGGAGGAAGAAAGGTTGTATTTGTTATAGTGAGTAACATACCAGATAGTCAGTGTTCTAAAAGTGCTGACAATAGCCACTACACTCTCAGGAATGTCTTGTGACCTAATTCAGGGTAATAACATTTCTCATAAGCTTATAACTCCTCACCTGATCACTCACTTCTATATGCTTCAGGTACTTATTATGTATTTGCTGTCTTGCACTATTGGGTGGTCTCAAGTCCTTGGTAAATTTGTGTCAAATATGTAGCAAATATGTAGCAAAGTGTTTCATTTCAGTTTGCTGGGACAGAGGTTTATCTAGTTAGACTCTTTTACCTGATTTTCAGTGTCCCTGTGGACACATGATGGAGGCTGGCGATGGCAGCAGTGCTGCTTCTGCAGAGCACACTGACGGCTAAAGCAAGGGGGAGAGCGAGAGGAGTAAGAGGAGGCTTTATCACAGCTCCAAAGCAGTACATCACATACGCACATCCATCTGTGTTCCTCTTTCTTTCCCTCCCTCTCGCTGATTTCATGCAGGTTTCCTCACATCATTCACTTCTGAGCTCGTGCTATCTGATGTAGATTCTGAATTAGTCAGAGCTGAAAAGGATCACCTTCACCAGTGAGCTGCTCCAGACTTCAAAGGTCAGTGAGGTGTGTGTGTGTGTGTGTGTGTGTGTGTGTGTGTGTGTGTGTGTTTATCTTCTGTTGCACTTGGATTGGGTTTTATCTTTTTAACCTTTGAAGACAAAGAGAACTTGTTTATTATCTTAAGAGCATCTGGATTTGTGCTGGGGCCGGCTGATGGAAATGTAAACAAGGCATCTCCACTTGTCTGGGACACACACGCGCACACACACACACACACACACACACACACACACACACAGACGTCGAGTACAGCTTGTGGCTACTGTTTTGGAATGAGGAGCAGAGAAGTAGTGTGCAGACTTGGCAAGCTCTCATATGTCCTATTTCTTCTCTGTCTCTCTCTCTCTCTCTCGCTCGCTCGCTGTGGTGAACTTCAGCCTGATGACGCTGCTTGTCCTCTGATGCATCATGTCTGCGAGTCGAGTGTCCTGCTGACTTTGCCACACTGCCCACTGAATCTTTGCTGACTAAGACCACATCATGTCCACTCTGACTTGTGCCTGAGCTTGTGTCCTAAAGACTTGTACTGATTTAAGTGGAGTGACACTGTAGCCCAGGCATGCAGGAGAAGCACATTTCTCTGTCCAGTTATTTGTATCATTTTTTTTTTTTTTTATTCGTAATTGCCCAGTGGACAAGTATGTAGCGTCAGCAACCGGAGAAAGAAGGAAAAACTTTCAATGCTGTAACTACAGCACATGCTTCTGAATCTCACTGCCTGCTGAGAGTAGAAAGATTTTTATTATGCAGATTAAGTAGAGTGCATGGATGTCTTCAGAATCAGGAACACGCTGGAATGTGTAAACACCTGACGAACCCGCATAAAGTCCAGTGTAACAGTAATATATAATCTCCTGCTTGCTCAACACATGCAGTGATATTAATTCTGATGTCTACTTGTGTAGAACACTACAGCTCATAGCTGAAACATTCACCAACAGCTTTGTGGCTTTTAGTTGAGGTTGAATACACAGTGTGCTACCTGAAGTTCCTCTGTGGGAATTCATATACAGATTCATTTATCTTAGTCTGTATTAATGCTTTTCGCAAACTAACTAACTGGCTATATATTATTATATTCCATTAGCGATCATGTATTAACCAAGTCATTTAGGTTTCTACACAGGGTCCCTGGAGGACTAGTGGTTAGGCCTTGGCGCTCTCAGCCACCGCGGCCCAGGTTCGATTCCTGGCCAGGGAACCCATCCCAGCCCCTGGGGTCGCACAAGACCGTGCACTTCCAGTGCCAGTCCCAAGCCCGGATAAAATTATGGAGGGTTGATTCAGGGAGGGCATCTGGCGTAAAAACTGTGCCAAATCATATATGCCGACCAATGATCCGATGTGACGACCCCTAATGGGAGCAGCCGAAAGAACATCATCATTTAGGTTTCTAGGCAACAAAACTAACTCACTGTATATTATTACATTACGGTATTTATTAAGTTTTTGCCTAGTCATTTACGTTTCCAGGCAACCAAAACATGGGCCTGGGAAGCACACTGTAGCTTCCTCTTGCCCTCTGGGCTAGCTAATTAATTTATGATTGTCCATCGTTTTATTACATCTGAAAAGACTTCTCACTTAAAAAGTGAACTCTTGAACTGTGTGTGGATGTGTTCTAAATCTCCCAGTCTTGTTCTCATTTTGCAGTGTTGGTATATACGTGTCCAGTATATATTTACTGTATCATACTGCATTCATCATGCTGTTTACCCCTATACCGATTATCCCAGCTAATTGCACCATCATTCTTATTTATTTCATTTAACTTCTTTGCTATTTGCACTGCTGGTCTTTGTACTCGTACTCTGGCGATGACAAAGTTTAACCTAACCTTACCTTATTGATAGACATGTACTGGTTCAATACTGAGTATCGATATCAGGGCTTACACTAGATATGAAATGCTGCTTTGGTATTGGATCGTATTCTACTATATTATGTTTTCTGGTGGTTTCTTGATCTACTGGCATATCTTGTGGCATAAATACCTATATTGACTAACATATTGCAGCTTTTGTATTAACATAGTACACAAATGGTCTTAAATCACACCACTGTGGTGCCTCAGATTTTTTTATTTTTTTATTTTATTTTTTTTTGCTGTAACTTGGCATCAGAAACATGCAGCTTGGTTGCTGGGAAGATGTTGGTAGTAGATATGGGAAAAGTGGGATCTGTGCTGGCAAACACAAATTGTGAAACTGTGTTTAGATTTTGGGTTAGTTGATGTCCCAGCCTATTTTGTCTCTGTAAAAGCTACAAAGACTCGCTTTGAAGTCTGTATTCCGTGAATGTTTTTTTTTGTCCAGCTATATATCAGTTCTACAGCTTCGCTCTCCTGGTCCCAAGCCTTAGATGTCTGTGTTCTGATACTCGACTTTGACCACTCTCCTGGAAAAGAAGCGTCAGCGAGTCTGCTTTGTAGCCTGCCCTAAACGATAGGCGTCCGTGTTCCTGTTGCACTTCTGCCTCGGTAATGAAGAGGCTGCACTCGGCGGCGTTCGCCTAATGATGTACGGCCAGCAGCTGAGCCAGGGCTTCTCTTATTGTAAGGCTTAATTCGGCTTTGTTCAAAGCTTGTTAACCAGAAAGTGTCTGAATTAGCAATGTGCAGGCCTAAATGAGGAACTGTATGCCCCTGTGTTACTCCCTTTTTGTTAGGAAATGTCAATTATGTGGAAATATGAGCTCAGTGATGATGCTTTAATTGATGCACTGAAAGGCTGCAGAAATACCTTTGTTGTGTGAGATCAGGGACTTTGTGTGGAATGAAGGAGATAAAAGGGCCTGGTTAATCTGAAGTGATGTAAAAGTATTTTATATCCTTTGACAAATGTTCCCTGACACATGATATTTTTCCCAGATGCAAGTTATTTCTTGGTGTCATGCTGTAAGCTGGAGATTGTCCAGAGAAAACTTTTATGGTACCAAAGAGTTACCAGTGTATTAAACATAACTGCGAACTCTTCAGCATTAATTAACCATGAATAATGTTAAAGTAGGTTAGCATATGTATTAATTGACGTTTGTTTCACTGTTGAGGAAATCCACCCGTATTGTCTAGCATGTATTCAATCCATGAGTAATTATACCTCCAGATAAATTAGCATGAATAAATTACAGCGTGTTCATAAATATCGATAATGTAGTGAACCTCTGGTCTCTGTGTAAATATTGGAACTTACTTTGCAGCCTCAGTTCTGAATTTTGCCACTGAAGGTATTGTTCATGTTGGTCAATAAGCGGAGTGATATAAATGGTCACAACAGGCTTTTTTGGACGTATAATTCATATAGTACTTGAACTCACAGTTGCTGATGGATGTTAAAGTTCTCCCTCTGGTTATTTCTTATGTAGTTATAGAAGGTTATAAGGAGTTATAATTTTTTTCATGTTTGTGGCACAGTTGTTCTGCTAGTGTGTGTGTGTTTTTTTTTTTTTAAACCCCTTCAGAACAAACTAATTATAATAAATATTGTGATTCTTGAGTAGTGTGATGTGATATCATGCTATTTTCCTATGTTCTCCACCACTAATTGAAATTTAATGATCCTTATTTTTTGTCTGTCAAACATGAACGTTCATTCAGCTTTACATAGCTCATTCGTGTCTTTACAATTTAACAGACATTTCATTATTAAAATGCAAACAATACAGTTCCATAATGTTGTGGAGACTGCGGCATTTTTGCATAACGTTCTCTCGCCAAACGGTCTCTCACCAGGACCTGCCATTAAAATTTATGAAGTGCTTTCCTGCTCCTGAGAGTGATCCGAACTTCTCCCCAGTCCATCCCCTGAGGCTACTGTGCCCTTGAACCTCAGGAGCCGTAATTCTGCGTGACCCGCTTGTGCCCCAGAACTGTTACTCCAGATGAGAATACTGCTTTGTAATGTGCTAAGGTATTGAACACTGATGCGGATGAATAAATCACTAGACTTGTGCCAGAGTGGCGAGTGAGCGAGTAAGTGAAAGCGAGATGGCTATCACTACATTATCCAGCACGGGCAGGAGCTGAGAAACAGAGGCGCTGCAGGCCCTGAGGCGGTGGATGAAGATCTGCCACAGTCTGAGGGAAGTACTAGCTCAGCTCTGTAAGCTTGTAGGAAGCTAAGTGTCTGACTTCAGCATCTGCTACGTTTTTTTTTTTTTTCTGCTGGAAATTACTGGAAGGTGAAACTTCGTACATTCTGTCCACGACTTTTTATATATAGTACATGTTCATTATTCATATACTATAGAGATAACTTCCTAGGACCGCTGTGAGTCGCGGTCAACAGTAATGTCATCTTATTGTACAGTGTCAATAGGTTGCACACTTGGATGGTTATTAAAAATAGCATAAAACCAGACGGTACAGTTGTCACGGTGTCACAGTTTCACAGTTAGTCACAGTGTATGCTTGGATAGTTAGGGGGTAGTCGTGGCCTAATGGTCTGAGAGTCAGACTTGTAACCTGAAGGTGAACCTGAAGGTCTCGGGTCCGGCAGGGATTGTAGGTGGGGGGAGTGAATGACCAGCGCTCTCTGCCACCCNGCACTTGGATGGGTTAAATGCAGAGCACAAATTCCGAGTATGGCTCACCACACTTGGCCACAAAGTCACTTCCACTTCCACTTTTCCACTTTAATTCACTTGACTTTTTCCCAAAACTTCAGTGTCTATAACAACATGATAAATGCTGCTTGATGAAAGCTTGCTGTCAAAAATAGATCTCCAAGAAAGAAGATCAATTAGGGGATTTGATCTTATGCTAAAATTTTGTATTTTTTTTTCTTCTTTAATTTAGACCACTGCTTTATGTGTTTTTTAATGGTTGATTCATGCAGTGATACTGTGAAACCCTGATGTTTCTAGACTAGGTTAAAATACCATGAAAATTTTAAACCGTAACACCCCTCCTTTCAGGATTGCCTACGTCCCAGGATGACAAATGTAGGGTCTATAGTGTGTGAATCAGTGTGTGAGTTTTTCAACAGCACGAAGGAACACTGAGGCACTTTGGCTGGCCTTCAATATCAAAATACTTTAATCCCATAGAAGACTTATGAGATTAATTGGAACAGCAGGTGAAACACCAAAAAAACTCTTCACACTCCGCCGGTGGAAAAGTGAAATAAAGCTGACAGGCAATAAGACAAAGTGAGGCATAGCCATGTATTACGAAAGAAATGAAACATGTGACAGTTGTTTTTGTCTGAGGAGCTTATTTCATCAGTTATAACATTTTGAATGCGGTTAAAATGATAACAAGCAAAATTACACTAACCTTCACTAACACCAACCAAAATGCTTAATACTGAGATGTAAGTAATGCATTAAACATAGGGGAATGTATTAATTGAGCCAGTATCAGGTGTTAGTCATTAAGTGATGCAGTTGACACTGTGTTACAAGCAGAAGCATCACCTTTTGCATGAAATATTAAATTCTTTCTAACTGGAAGTCATTTGTTTCTGTAGAATGTAACATGACCTTACAGCTTCTGAAATTTATATATATATATCTAGTTTTAAATTATTCAGCTTACAGCAGCCGGGTTGTTTTTGCAATGTATTCAAGTTGACGACATATGATGAAGATTTGTTTTTGGGTAAAATTAGATATGCATCTGAAATTTTATAGGTCTGAATGTGGTATAGCAGCAAAACAAACATGAATGCTCAGCCAGGACTACAATTTGCAAAACTGTCAGTTAACACAATTAGGCCAAATGTAAACACTTTGTCCCTTACTGTAAAGTTTGTCAAATGACACTGGTCCATAACTCTTGATATGATGTGCAAATATGTTTTCAGCTCAGTTTCAGCTGAACTTTAGTAACACTTTTAACAATAGGCTTTGCCACAAAGCAGCTTTGCACAAATCCGGATGTAGGTTTCGATTTCTAATAAGCAAGCCAGAGGCGACATGAGGAAGAAACCTTGAGAGCAGCCAGATTCCAAAGTAAGGATGCATCAGTACCATTTTGATGATCCCAAAACGAGTAACCTAATTAGTTACTCAAGTTGATTAGTAAATCAAGGGCTTTATGAAATATCATATTTATCTCTCGTTATGTTTCCCTAATTTACATAGTAGCCATGAAAAATGCACATGTACATGTTCATGCTATCAGGCTACTTGGCTTGTTCTTTATAATGTTAGTTAGTTGATTTTAAATGAAGCCCGTTAGCTAGTTATATTTGGATAGTTACCTTGGATGGAGTAGGGTTACTGTGGAGAGCGGGTTTGTAATCGTAGATCATCAAGAACAACATGCTGGGTAAGAGCTGTATCCCCCCCCACACATACACACTTCATCTCAACTAGCATTGAGAGTAGACGCTTTTCTCTCTCTCTCTCTCGCCTATTCAGTGTTTGCTGCACCGTCGGTTGCTGCTGTGTGTTGCTTGCAATAAACTCTGCATGCTGAGTTTTATGTATCAGATGTTTTCTCAGATTACTTGTATTGAAAGAAGATGCCGCAGTTCCTCATCTTGATATTTTCACAGCGCACAGTTTGCAGTCTGCTTAGCTTTGATTGCTATCATTAATCATGAAATTCGCGAAATGATTGCTGTCATTGCGGTTCCTTCATGTGGGCCATCCATAACAGCAGACACTCCAGACAGACTTTGAATAACAGGACGAAGTTTCAGTTTCATACAGAGACTTCTCCGACAGCTAAAAATGGAATTGGTTGAAACCGATCTTCTTGTTCTGTTCATCCATTCAGTGTTGCTAAAAATGACGTGCATTTTGATGAGCTTCATTTCCTTTCTCAGGCCTCGTTGGCCAGCCGAATGACCCCCTGAATTAGAGTACACTTGTAGTGTCGCAGCTGGAGGCTCGCTGCCCAGCTCAGGATGATGGGATTTGGCAGAACTAAGCCCCTTTTTCTCTTGTGTTCTTGACATCTATAGTCTTTAGTTCTTCAGCAACAGTGAGCTCCAGAGTTAATCTCAGACAGATAAAGCGTGTGTTCTGTACTCAGTCCTTCATCCTTGCAGGCACATTAGATCTCTTGTTCCATATGCACTGCCGTGCGTTTGCCTCATTCACTATTCATTTAGTGCAAGAGACGTTTAGAATACTAACAGCTATTGGTACGGCTCTTAAACTCTCAGGAAGCCATTGTGCTGTGGGATTTTCTCTGTTTGTCTGTCTATCCTTCTCTCTTCAGATTCGCTATACTCAGCAATCCCGCTCCTGCTGTGTGACTGAGTAGACTCTGCTGTTTTGCTTACACACAAATCAATGACAAATTAGCTTTCTGCAAAGATCGCAGTGACTGTGCCGGAATGGGCTGGTGATGTTCTGAAAGAGCAGTGAAATTGGAATCGACTCAGCGCTGCAAATCAAACACGTCACGTTATGCTGGAGTGAACGTCGGCAGTGTGTGTTGAACATAGCTCCCCCCCCCCATGCCGTGATCTGTGTTTTTACACGTCTTCACGCAGGTCTTTGTGGAAATTTTCAGCACACATCGTACAGTTTCACTCGGGTGATTCACTGCTCTCCTAAGCCAAAAATAGTTTTAATTAAGCAATCTGTTCTGAATTAAGCTCATCTCTCCACATGCCTCTCACAAAAATAAAGAATTAACTAAAGAAACAGGTTTCTAATTAAAAGAAAATATTGGTTGAACCAACCGTATCCTTCTAAATTAGCAGTTATTTTTATCCTATTTGTCTCACCGAGAGCTCTTTCATCATTTGCCGCTAGTACCATAAGACCGGTGAAATGATCTATGTATATAAAGGCTGTATGTCTGAATCACACCCTTATTACTATGTTTTGTATTTGTAGGGAATTTTAAAAATGCCCAGAAGCATAGCATAGGATATCTAGTGTGCTCAAGAAATCCCACAGTGCCCTCCTTAGGGTTGGTGACTAAACGATATAACCAAGAATTGTCAACTCCACGGCCCTGCAGAGGACGTTTTCCCTGCGCTCTATACACCTGATCCAGCCCTCCTTAAGGAATATTTGAGGGAAGTGGGCCTCCAGTGGGCCTTCTCTGCTTAGAACAGGGAAAACACTGAAATGTTGAGGGCAGGGGGTACTCCAGGACCAGGGCTGGGAACCTATAGGTTACTGAATACCCCTAATACACTTTGACGTGTGTCTTTTTTGTGACCAATCCGACATTTGACATGCAGTGTAAGGTTAAAAAAGGGCGTTTGGTAGAATAAGCTTCCTTCTAAACATCTGGGTTGTGGTGGATACACCCTGGATGGGATGCCAGTCCTTTGCAGGGTGTCACACACACGTACTCGTTCACCACTAAAGTACCCAGTCCACCTACCAGCATGCATTTATGAAGTGGGAGGAGCAAAGTGTGTATTCATTTGAAGAAAAGGAATATATTGTGTTCACTTTAGGAAAAACTGAAAGTGATGTGTTGCAGGGAGTGCGTGGTGATCTGATGTGTTTGGCTGGAAGGGTGTGATCTGGCAGATGCTCTTCTCTTGTTGGTTTAAGATGATCTTGCTACACTGGGGAAAAAAAAAAAAGCTAATTGAATTTACTTAATACGAATGCTTCCATCGGGTCCATGTGAATGAATCGAGTTCCATTAACATTACATTAACATTAATTAATCACGTGTTGAAGATCAAGCGCAGGTGTTGTGAGGTAGCGACATTACCCGTTTCGCTATCATGCCACACATGATTTAATCTGATTTAATACTATAGCCATTTCTTCCAGCACCAACATCCTCACGAGATTTCATGTAATTGCTTCATGTTAATACGACGTGACTTGATCGCACTCACTACATAATTCAAACTAGTAATTAGACACCTGTTTAAATTCAATTTAGTATAAGTATGGAATCATGTTTTAATGAGAAACTATATATGCTTATGTAAACTATGCGTACGATCTTCTTTTAAGTCTGACTGACCACATATTCCCTTTTGTAGAACTGAATATCCAGGAAAAAACTCGCATGCACGCAGGGAAACTGGTGAACCCGCTACCCTTTAGGCACCGGCACTACCTGATGCACCACTATGCCACACTCTGTTGAAATCATACTAGTGCATGAGTGATTTTTATATGCATGTTTGCACGCACAACCATGTCTTTGTGTCTGAGCCAGAGCAAAGAGCTTCAGTTCTCAGGCCATGCCAGTGCATCTCCAAGTCTTTCCATGGCAATGTCTGAATCTGTTGGAGAATCCTTGCTGTGCTGGTGAGGAATGTGATTCTTTCTGTCTCTGCTAAATGTCAAAGAGATTCAGCGCTCTGAACTTGTGGGGGACATTCAGCCCCCTGTTGGCAAAGTATGTCTTCATATAAAGAAAGGGAATATTTTCGGTAGAAGAAGCTGAGTTGTGGAAAGGCCATGGGGAAAGGCCTTCTCTGCTTGGTTGAAATGGTGAAATAATCTGTTACAGGCTATTCTTTTCTTGGGGTGGGCTCTTCTGCCCAGAACTGACAAGATTCTGGATGAAGAACCTGTTAAAAGGCTTTAGGGTTTCTTCTTTCATTCCATTTCTCTGTCTGCCTCAAACTCTCTCTCTCTCTCTCTCTCTCTCTCTCTCTCTCTCTCTTCAGACTGGCTAATGGAGAGCCAAGTTCCCACTGGGTGTTCTTATTTCGTGTCCTAACTAACTCAGAACTGTGTTCCAAAGCTTTGGCAGCTTGAGAACCAGGATGAATCCTATGCAGATTTCTTCTGGTTTATGATCAGGCCTCAAGGTGTGGTGAAGCCCCCTCATGCATGGTGAGCTGTTTGAATACTGCCTGATGTCTTTAAGTTAGCTGAGGCTCAGCTCATCTCTGCAGAGTCACTCATCATCTCTGCATTGCCGCAGTCTTCAGCTTTCCGGCTCTCATAGTGTGTTGCTTAGTCGTTCATGTGGAAGTCTTTCTCTGTTTGCCTCCGGGCTGTTCCGTGACTGAGACTGACTCAAATCCATTGAAATCAGTCCTCTTCGTCTGACTAATCACTTGAAAAGGCCGTTTCTTGATTAGCTGGATAATCAAGATCTGCAAGAAAGGATAAAAAGGGTTTTGTTTCTTCATAAGTGAATATGACCTAAATCTTTGCATCCAACTTTATGGGTGTAATTATGGGAGTAATTCGAGTTTGAAGTAAACCTGGATGAAGTACCAGGCGTGGAGTGGGGACAGTTGGGTGGGATGGGGTTAGGGAGTTGAAGTTTCTAGCTAACAACTTCGTAGAGTATTTAACATGAACCTATTAGCAGAGGAGGACAAGATTTGCCATGCCCTTTTTGGTGTTCTCGTTCCTTGTTGTTCTGTTAGGATACTGATAATCTGCTCTTCTAATTGCTCTGTGTAACCAAAGAAAAAGGGAACAAAATAGGTTGTGCAACAGAAAATTGTTCACCCCATAGTCGAAAGATTGTGAGATTGAATCCTGAAGATGGCACATGCTAAATTTTATAAACGTCACAGTGTTTAAAGTGTATATTTTGTTACGTTCAGTTAACCTAGGAAAGTACAATGTGATGGCTTTTCTAGCATTTGTGAGGACCAAATGTATGTGTTGAATGGTTCTACAGTTTCATCGCACCATACCTATTGTCTTAGGTATGACTCTGTGTCTGCATGGTACACTGGGATGGACTGGTGTCCCATTCAGGGTGTATTCGCTCCTCGTGTCCGTTGTTCCTGGGATGGGCTCCGAGTCCACTGCAAGCTGAATGAGCGAGTCAGGGTTTCCAGGGGCAACAGAAATCTGTGCCATTTGATTGGTCTGAGAACATAAACTGATCCAGTCTTTTGGATTTGTCACTTTACCGCATCATACCAATAGAGAAAACGTCAATTTAAACATTGCTTGTCACTCAGTCTCTGTGTTGCTTGCTGCTTTTTGCTCTGTCTCAGTGCTGCGTACTTGCATATAAATCAATAGTCGTTTGTAGATTTGTCTTGCTAGTGTGAAATGTGGGCTTAAAGTGACACTGGCCAATCATGGGTGTATATTATGCAGTAGCTGGTATACAAATTGGCTCCTACCATATCTCATTGGAACTTAAAAACAGTTGGAGGGTGCATGTCAAATGGTGACAGCAGCAGTTAGTACAGAATAGCCAAATAGCCAAGTTTAACTTCTGCTTTATAGTCTAAAGGCAAATGAAAAGCTCTGCAGTAAAGCAAGATCTTTAAATGTTTTAAAATGCAGTGCAGAGAAGTACCATTACTTTTTTATTTACAGCTGAACTGGCCGCGCATTTACGTGTGTATGCGTGTGTATGCAGTGTAAGCCTGGCATGGCAGAAGGGCTACAGTGGTTCTCAGCAGCTTCTTAACTGGTTTCCCAGTGGCTCACAAAAAGGTGGTATTCCTCGAGGACACTCAGTAGCGAAAAAACTACAAGTTCTACTAGTAACGAAAATATTCACGGAGAAAAGTGAAAGACATGACGCCCAGGCTGGCTGTGTGTGTGTGTGTGTGTGTGTGTGTGTGTGTGTGTGTGTGTGTGTGTGTGTGTGAGTGTGTGTGTGTGTGTACATGCACGTGTTTGTCTCTTGCAAACCTCAGCTCTCTTCTCATAATTCACAGGAGGACCATGTTATGGAGGATGGACCTCATCCCACTGTTCACGTGAATCATTCATCAGCTCATAAAAATTTTCTCTCTCCGAGTTAACCCTGGCCTGCCTCCATGGATAAGGGATTATGGGTATAAACAGAAGACACTGCAGCAGCTATAAAAGTCAGCAGCAGAGGAAGAAAAAAAGAGTTCAGTTCTAATTCTCTATATATCTGTAACGAGCTCATAAAAAGTAGTGATTAAAACTCATATTTTCCTACAACCTGATGCAGAGTAAACGTGGTTTCACTTGCTGTCTAGAAGATGACCATGACTGCAGTCTGGGATAGATCTAATGCTAAACATTTACAACTAAATGCTCAGAATCTACTGCGTTTCAATAAACATCCTCAGTAAGAGTGTTTTTATTGCAGGACAGCAGGTAAATAGTCTTTACAGACTTTAAGGGAAATAAGTAGGATGTCAGGATGAGCTGCATGACAGCAGGTTTATATAGTGTCCTGGGAGAAATGGGCCGGGATTCATTCATTCATTCAGTTGTGTTCACTTTAAGATGGTCATGGTCGTGGATTATCCAGAGCCTATCCTGGAAATTTTGGGTGCAAGGCGAGAGAATTCACCCCAGATGTGATGCCAGTCCACTGCAGGTCACCATGGACATGCTGATTCATAGCTAGGGGCAATGTAGCAAAGCCACACCACCTACCGGCATGTTTAGGAGGAAACTGGAGAACCCAGAAGAAACCTACGTGAACATAGGTAGAACATCCAAAACTCTGAAATTGTCATTATTGCCCGATTTTGCTGTAGTAAAGGCCAGTCTGTTGCACAACAAGCTTTTTCCTCCCAATTATTGTTTTCTTGCTTCTTCTTGTGAGGCTAACGTTTAAAGTAATAAAAGTAGTCCACAAGTGTATAATATATTAATCGTAAAAAATCTCAACAATTTTCTGATTGTTATTAAAAGCGACGACATTTGTTCCATTTCCTCACACCTCCAGGTGTTTATTTTACATCTCAGACTTTTTTTATTTATTTATTTATTTTTTTATAAATTTCTCTTCTTTCCACTCATCGTTACTGTCTTTTCTGAGTGATAGGTTTCACTTTCGGTAATGGTTCTCTAAACACACCCGATATCTTTTTATACCCTTCTCCACCTCTGAAAGGTCGATATTTTCTGTTTTATAATTTGTGATGGCTGTTTTCCTGATTCCACGGACTCTTTCTTGACTTCACAGCAAAATGCTTGACAGTGAAACGGCTTGAGACTCAGGACCTGTTTGAGCATTTAATGCCTTGAATTAGACTTCATATAATATAGACGTAATATAAACGTTGAGTTCGTTGCTGTATTATTCAGGCCATGTTTAGGAGTGCTTCAGTAGGAAAACAACTGGATTCTGTTTTGTAGATTATCTATAACATTTTATTTTAAATATAATTATAAATCATTTTTAATCATAAATATTTTTTCCATGTTAACAGCTTTGTACCATTTATATAGACATACAATTGCAGCCAACATGAGACCAGTGTGTTACAGAATCCCACAGTTTATTGTTTTTCTGCTTCAATTCCAGGGAACCTCAGTCGTTGGTTCCTGATCAGTTCATCTGCGCTTCAATATGCGATAAAAGGTATGAGTACTCAGTGTATTTCCAGAGTCTACATGTACTTCACTTGTAAAGTGCGTAGTCTTAAACTGCATAGTCCCATCAAACCATCAAACAACAATCAAACAAACATGGCTGGTGTTCATGGTCCTTCCAATCATAATCTATTAAAACCATTTATTTATGTTTTACTTCTGTTTTAACATGCCCTGGTTGGCTTGACTTCACCATTTCCCTCTGCTAGGAGGAATCCTGATCCCATCTTGTGTGCTGTTCCATTACTTTTAGTGCAAGTGAGATTTACTAGATGACCCCTTGGATGGATGATGCACTGACTCAACAGAGATGTAGACTTCAGGAGCAGAAATTGTCCAGAAATGATTGCAATGTAATGCAATTCTGTGCTCAGAGCTTTAAAAAAAAGGTTTCAAACTAGTGTGTAAATCACCAAGGTTATCATTTCAGGAGTGTTTGTGCTCACTACCAAGGGCAAGTGTGTTCCTCTCTTAGAATCCACTCCTCGTTGTCCCCTTCTCAGCTTGTTTGGAAAGTGATGTAGGTGTTATTCACATCCAAGTCATGAAGGTAAGCCAACAAGGGCATCTTACAAACCTGTGTCAAGGGAATTAGAGTTTGAGCAAGCAAGGTAGCGAAAGCTAACCTAGCAAGCATGGCTTACTGTGATAAGTTCCTACACATCGTACAGTCCAGCTTCATCGTCGTTCCATTGTGTTTAGTTCTTCACGATTGGCGTAGCAGGCTGGGAATCTACGTGACAGATATCAATTAATCAAGTGTTGGCCTAGAAATTATCTTATCAGTTTAGAACTCATGAAGTCATCGGTAGTGACACCTTACCGTACCCCCACAGAGGAACATCGAACAATCGCTCCTTCATTCTTCCTCCATGACTCTTACAAATGACAGTGTGTCAAAGACGAAGATGCTATCGGTCAGTTAGTCTGGCAGTGAGCCGAGACGGTGCAGTGGATGTCATTTTGACACACGCCGCTGCTGAAGGCTGTGATTGATAGTTTGCCGATGGTTATTTGTCACCTGCCATCACAGCATGTGACATTTCAGCGGTTGATTTTGATGCTGTTGAATGAGATATGAGATATGTGAGATCTCTGCTCGTGTGGAAGGCACTATTTTTAAACATTAAAACATGGAAAATGCTTCTTCTTTATTTTCTCCACATCTAATAGGGGTTGCGCTGTTCATTTTTCCTAGCCTACCAGTAATTCAGGAAAAAAAAAGCAGTGACCTAATTCCATAATTACAGCAAAAACTAGTTCAGGACATTTCTGTTTTTAGGCTGTTTTATTAGTGCAGATGAACAACAGAACATATCGAACGGCACTTAGCCGTACACAGCACACAGCCGTACACAGAGTACAAACTACCAGCTTCAATGCTTTTTTTTTTTTTTTGGGCTGCACTCTAAATCATTGCAATAATTGTGCAGAATAGTAAATCTACATATCATATTGCAGTATATGGACAAACTGGCAGCTTAGCTGAAAGCTGAAACTGAGAGCGCAGTCGTACCCTCGAGTGCAGGTAGTCGTCTCGCGAGAAATGTCGAGTCACTGTCCCGGAGGAACCCAGACCCTCCAAAGTGTGTCTGGGAGGTTTTTGAATGAGTGGGGTTGGATAGTGATGTGCAGTTTGTGACACTGATCTGCTCTTTGGCACAGTGCTGGTCACTGTCAAATTCAGTTTCACTATGCCGCAGTGCACAGATTTGATTTAAATTGTATTATATTTAGTTTTAAAGGACCAAAAAAGGTGGATTTCCTTCGTGAAGTCTTGTGCATTCAAACACTATAATTTCGTCTTCTTTTCTTTTCTCTGAAAAGGGCCACATCAGAATGTGCAACACGTCAATTGACATCTTATGGATTCATCTAGTCTGAAGTATTTTCAGACTAACCAGGTATAGCGATTAGTAAATTCATTATCCGACTAGTGCATCCACTAACATCTACCTGGAGTGTGTTCACCATTTTGCTGCCACACTGAGTACATCTTTTTTTATTTCAGCATCATCCTTTTTCTTTTTTTCTTTTGGTTGTTGATTCTGAGCTGTACGTCTTCTGATGAGGGTCGACATGCTTGTAGCACTCAGCGAGCGAGAGCAGTGTGTCGTACATGCCTGTAAACCCCTCACGCTGTTAGAAGCATGAGCCGAGTAGCTTTAAAATTAGAAATGGGCATGTTTTCCCGTCATTAGAAGTGTGCACATTAGCTGCCGGCTATGTTTATGCACATTATCTAATTGATATTAGCTGATTTTAATTATCTTTTTATGTTTGCAGGCTCGAGGCTTTTCCCCTCCATTGAACTTTAGGATTCTTAATGAGAACATTATGAAAAATAAAGTCGTTCGTCGTCAAATTCCGGACGGAAGAAAACTCACAGTCGACAGTCCACTACACGCCAGCAGTCAATATTTGTTTGTAAAAAATAAAAAAAAATTAAAAAGTGGGGGTTTGGCATGCTGTGGGAATGGTCATGTTGCTTACCTGTATCATAAACGATCAAAGCAATAAAAAAAAAAGAGAAACGGCATAGAGAGGATAGAGAGAAATGCTATTAGGGAGGTGATTTTCAATTTTGTAACAGATGGCAGCTGGAACTGACGGGATGTACGTGTTGAGTCAGAATCATAGCCAGACGAGGTTAACATGCTCATATTCATACTCATGATCTAAATAATCACTAGGATACACATGGAAAAGTCAGTCTCTACGTTCATCTAATGATGAATTCAGGACTATTGAAATCCTGTTTAAAATATGAGCATAAACACATGTGAAGCACATTTACACAACAGAGGACACGGACTGAGATGACCTCATAACAAAACACAGGTGAGAGCGATGATCATGAGAACGACCCACAAGCAGAGACAGGAAAACAGGAAAAGCAAAAGGGCCCAGAAAGAGCCGGAAGGGTTCGTGACACCCGCTCATAATACTGTTTTGATGAGTTACATGCAAAAATTCATCTGCTGTTGTTAACGATTCCCGTCCTGCAGCATAAGTAAACACTGCACGCACGAGAGGGCCAACAGAATCAGACATGATACAGACTCCAAAGACTAATCTCTGGATATTTCTGTAAAGCGGCAGAGACAAAGGATTAAAAAAAGTATACACACTCGCATTAAAATGGCCATGTTACAGGTTTTTGTGGTGTAAAAATAATAATAATAATAATATCCATCATAATTTTTCCACCTTCTATGTGAAATTACAACATATAAAATTTAAGTGAAAAATGATCAGAAACATTTTATGGAAAAATAGGAAAAACAAAAAAGTTACAATAACCTTGTTGCGTAAGTGTGCACACCCTTTTATAATTGGAGATGTGGCTGTGTTCAGAATGAACCAATCAGTAAGTCAGAGTACAAGTTTTCATTAATAGTATGTCGACAGTAGTTACTAATTATTCTGATTAACCCCAAATAAAGAGGAGAGGGTATAAAAGAATTTCCAGAACATTAGATGTACCATAGAACACCTTAAAGGCCTTCATCAACAAGTGGAGAAAATGGGGTACCACAGTGACATCACCAAGAATATCAAGTCCCTCCAAAATTTACAAAAGGACAAGACAAAAAATGACCAGGGAGGCTGACGAGAGCTATGGCAATATTAAAGGAGCGCTCTGCATGTGATAACAGTCTCTCGAATTCTTCACATGTCTGGGCTGTGGGGTAGGGTGGCTAGTCAGAAGTCCTTTCTCCCAAAAAACAAGCTCAACTAAATCACCCCAAGCCATTTGGCAAAATATCTTATGGTCTGATGAGACAAATTCCAATATATATGTTTGGTGCAAAAAAAAAAAAAGCACATCACCAAACGAACACTGTACCCATGGTGAAACATGGTGGTGGCAGCATCATGCTTTAGAGCTGCTTTTCTTCAGCCAGAACTGGGGCTTTCATCAAGCTGGAGTGACTCATGAATAGCTACAAACACCAGTCTCTTTTAGTGTAAAACCTTCAGGAGTCTGCTACTAAACTGAAGAAGAAAAGGGATTTCACCTTTCAGCATGACAATGACCCAAAGCATACATCCAATTCAACAAAGGAATGGCTTAACCGAAAGAAGAGCAATGTTTTGGAATGGCCTAGCCAGAGTCCAGACCTGAATCCAGCTAAAAATCTGTGGGGTGATCTGAAGTGGGCTGTGCACAGGAGATGCCCTCATAATTTGATGGATCTAGAATATTTTTGCAAGAAAGATTAGGAAAATATTGCCAAGTCAAAATGTGCCATGCTAATAGACTCTTACTCAAAAAGACTGAGTGGTGTAATAAAATCAAAAGGGTCTTCAGCAAAGTATTAGTTTAGGGGTGTGCACTTATACAACTAGGTTATTGTAATTTTTCCTTTTTTCCCATAAAAAAACAAACTTTGCTTGTTTTTTTCATTTTATTAGGAAAACTTTGCAGATGGGAAAAGACCTGACATGATTTATCTTAGTTTTTTTCTTTTACTTCAGAAAAACCTGCCATTTTGACAGGGGTGTGTAGATGAACCTGAAGCTGAGCCTGAGCCTTAACAGAAAGCGGCCATTTGGTTTACGCTACAAACCTTTTTTTTTTATTTCCTACTCAGACTTTTCCCATAGCCTGTTGATCTCATTTATTTACCACATCCACTTCAAACTCACAGGTGTATCCATGAAATTTTGATCCCATTGAGATTTCAGTCTGTTTATTCAGCCTGTATCATTAGGATGCATGTCAGTATAGCTATTACTTCCATCCTGTGTTTTTTTCCTTTTCCCCATATTCTTGTTTTTGTTCCTAAAACAAATATATATTTTTAAAGGCACAATACATGAGTTCCCTGTGTATTAGGATCAGTGGAGATGAGCTGGCCTGTAGGACACTGTTGGCTGTGCTGTATGATCAGACAGTGAGGAGTTATCTAATAACCAAATTTGGCCTCTTTACTTCTCATGAATGAATGCATGTGGATGAATGGATTCCTCCTCTAGGCTGTGTAGCCGTAATACCTTCCATCTTCCGAGTTCCTCTAATTTTTCTCCGTCGTGTAGTCTCCTTCTCTCACTCTGTGTCTCTCTCTCGAAAAGAGATGATGCCCACTAGACATTCCTAAGGAAGCCAACCTTGCATGGAGAATTGTATTGTCCTGATACGCCGTTTTACTGCTATCTGTCGTCTTCTCCTCTGTCTTCTGTTTTCTGTTTTCCAGCTTTTACGTACTTTGAGAGAAGTGACACGGTTCTGAGGTGAATGAAAAGCAGAATGGATTTTAACTGAACTCTTTTATTGTAACTAAACGTCATATTTTTGTGGTGGTTTGGGAAAACCTTTCAGATGTCACTGTGGTTAAGTTTGTTNATAACATGCTCTGTATGGCCAAAAGTATGTGAACACCTGACCAGTCATGCCCAGATGTGCTTGTTGAACATCCCATTCCAAATGGGGGCAGTCGTGGCCTAATGGTCTGAGAGTTGGACTTGTAACCCAAAGGTAAACTTGAAGGTTGTGGGTTCGAGTCTCAGGTCCAGCAGGGATTGTAGGTGGGGGTAGTGAATGACCAGCGCTCTCTGTCACCCTCAATGCCACGACTGAGGTGAGACCCTTGAGCAAGGCATCGATCCCCCAACTGCTCCCCGGGCGCCGCAGCTAAAATGGCTGCNTTGGATGGGTTAAATGCAGAGCACAAATTCCGAGTATGGGTTACCATACTTGGCCACAAAGTCACTTCACTTTACTAATGTAGTCCCCCTTTGCTGTTATAATAACCTTCAATCTTCTGGGAAGGCTTTCCACTAGGTTTTGGAGCTTGGCTGTGGGGATATGTGCTCATTTAGCCACAAGAGCATTAGTAAGGTCATACACTGATGTTGCACTGATGTTGGTGAGGAGGCCTGGGGTACCGTTGTCGTTCCAGTTCATCCCAAAGGGGTGCAGTGGGGTTGAAGTCAGGGCTCTGTACAGGCTACTAGAGTTCTTCCACTTCAATCTTGGCAAACCTCACTTTGTGTACAGGGGCATTGTCAGGCAGGAACAGGTTTGGACCTCTTAATTCCTGTGAAAGGAAATACCTCGTATACAAGCTTTGACACCTCAACAAACCATAAGTATATTTCACTCAAATTATGTGGAGATGTTTTTAATTTACATTTTAAGCTGAGCTATCTTCCTGCAAAGATCATGTTGAGCGAGGAACTAGTCTAACCATCGAGGTGGTAAAAACACTCAGTCTGCATAAAGATGTCTTAAACCTTGTTAGCTAAATGTGAGTTCCTCACACAGTGAATGTCGCACTTTGATCATGTTGCAAAAATGGATCAATATATTCCTCATCAGCTGAGTTTGTAATCAGATCCGGCTGTGAAAAGGCCAGAGAATGGAGTCTTTTTACATGCAGTTTTCTCCCTTTTCACTTTTGGGGGCTTGAAAATGCCACAACTTGTTCTTGTTGTTGACTGAAAGAGAAACATATTTTAGTTCAGGAACACCTGCACTTTTCAGAACTATATATATATATAGTACAAAAGCTAAATGTCAGAATTTCAGCATGTTCAGGATTTTTTCCAGGCCACATATTTGTTTAACCTATACACAAATCTAAAGTGAAAAATGGCTGAAAGTTTTCTGAGCAATGGCCGAGTCGTTTGTGTTTTCTCCTTGTTTATAAAGATCGAGTGGAATAGCATTATATTTGTGCAGCAATGCTGAAAGAGCGAAGTCAGTCAATATTTAATTCAGTCTGTCCATGGAGATCAATACAGTATAATGCCGTTTCAGGGGTTGAGCAGCAGCTGGCTGCTGTGCTGGGGTTCGGTGCAGGATTGGGTTAAGTGCACTGGACACACCATTATTCGTCATACTTTAAGTTCATCTAGATCCGCTTCATATTGAGCCATGATTCATTTCTTTTTTGTAGAATGAAACTAATGAACCCAAGCCTATGTCACAATGTATGTACAGAGTGCACTTTTACCTAAATGTTATTCTTCCTTATGTATTCCCTATGATTAATAGAACTGCTCAGAAACATGGACACACATGCAAAATGCATCACGGTTTTGGAAAGGTGATTTCTGCCTGACTTGCCATCCTTGAACGTCCTCTCATCTCCTTGGCAACTGGAGCATTTAGTCAAGTCATTTTGTAGTAGCATATGAACACAAGATACATGATATGATATATATATATATATATGTGTGTGTGTGTGTGTGTGTCTTTCACACTCATAATACATCTCCAGTGTACATCAGTATTGCCTTTCTATGCACGCATACTTTCTGCTTCATCTTTGGCACATTGCCAAAAGTCACAGTGTCATAAATGATCAAGTCATAATGTTATATGCGCAAAAAACGTGTACATGGCTATGAATGTTTACATAGAGTATCATATAGTGAAATCAAGTGTCAGTAAATAATTATGAATCCTATACTGATGATGCATAAATGCCAGTTATTGGAGTCTCTTCATGAGGTACACGTGGTCCTTACAGAAAGGCTCCATGCATGATACATATACATCATGTCCTTAACGCAAACTGATTATTTTGACCTTTATTATAAGCGCACGGCCGCACAGGTGATCATTAACAGGTCACGTGATCACAACATGTACGTTGGCTGTACCTGTGATAGGGACGTAAGACTTTAAAACCCTGTGAAGAATGGCTTCTCTGACACGTCGCTTTAAATGTTTTAAATATTTTATTCTGTGCTTATGTTTTATTCCGCAGCCATTAGTGGTATCACCTTGGTTTGATGTGTTGTACAGTATTTCTGGCCTTTGCACCCAAAAGGAAATGCTTATGATTGTACTGACAGTTGAATTCATCACACAAGCACTGCAGAATTGTGGGTAGTCACTTTTTCTTTCCAGCATTTTTTTTTAATAACTTTTCATGCTTCACATTTTGAGACAGTGTCACTGAGGAAGAGACAGGAGTCAGAGCTAGAGGTAGCAGAGCTGAAGATGTTGAGGTTCTCTTTGG
>CM074949.1:19865938-19882284 GCA_037577455.1 Pangasius macronema
GGCGAAGAGGAAGGCCAAAGAGGAGGTATATGGAGGTAATAAATGAGGATATGAAGCTAGTGGGTGCAGGTGTTGAGAATGCAGAAGATAGGGATAGGTGGAGAGTGATGATTCGCTGTGGCGACCCCTGAAGGGAAAAGCCGGAAGAAGAAGGAGAGAGAGAGAGAGAGAGAGAGAGAGAGAATGGCCATAACTCTGCCATGGTTTTGTCTAGTCATAGTACCACACCATTTCTTTTCTCAGCTTCATGATAGAGATGCTCTGGTCAGGGTCTCTCTGCTGCAGTCCATATTTCATGGGCAATAATGTTCTTCAGGCATTTCGTAACAAATTTCCTGACTCGTTGTTGTCACCTATTTTCCTGACCTGCGCACAACAGGGTTTTAATAGTATTTTTGCCTTTTTGTGTGGATGGAGAGATTTTCAAAACAATGTTGTGTTGCCAGAGCAGGGAAATACATTTCTTAAAAAAAAAAAAAAAAAAAAAAAAAAAAGTTGTATATTTGTGGACTATGCCTCACGTTTAGAGCTGGGGTTCAGCCCCAGTGCAGTGTATTATTTCTCACTGTCGAATAATTGAGCAGATGAAGGGATTGCTAATTACCTGGTGAGTCGAATAAGATGTGTTGGAGCAGATAAACCACTTCAGTAAGACAAAGGATGACTTCATTTCAAATTTATTGAGTGATGTGCCAGACAGGCAGCTTTTAGCTCAGCGTTGTTGTTTTTGCTCTAATGAGCGCATACGAGTGATAATCTGACAGAACATTTCAGCCTGCGGCTTAGCACTCGCTCTTCACCTCATCTTTTTTAAGCAGGCATGCACTCGAAGCCAATATATTAAAGCCCAACACCAATATTTGATGGATTGACACTCTGGTTTGATGTGGGGTGAAAAAAGTTACACTTTTTGTAGGTTTTTTTTTTTTAAATCCCAGAGGAAATGGCATGGAACTAATGAGGGTGTTTGAGCACACGTTTCTGTAGGTTAATGGATTCACGGCTTCGGCGGAGCAAAGCATCCGTCAACACGTTAATGGAACTTTGAATGGAGCTGCATTGCTATAATTGTGGATCAAGTGGTGGATTTACTCGTAATGTTTTTCTACTGAAACAGATCCTCGGCGGTATGTAAAATAGAGAATGGATTAAGATTTAACTGTTCTTTGCAAGAGTTCACTGTAAGTGCACCGCTTAAGGTAATTGCACGTTATCACACAAGAGGAACCATGCAGAACCACCTCTTTCTCTTGCTGCCACGTTCTTCCTGCTAAAGCTGACAATCCATCACCAGCTCACCGCGAGCGCCACTGTTTCCTTTCAGCCAGTTTCATTTCACAGTTGGTAGACGACCGGATCACTGTGGCTAAATGGGAGCTCTTTTTGATCAAGACGGCAAATCGTGTTGAACTGGAAATGATGACGGACAGTCTCTGCCTGTCTCGTTCTGTTTATCTGTCCCTGTTTTTCTCTTTACGCTCGGTAGAAAATTTCAGTGTAGAGTTAGTGCTCCATGGCATATTGCATTCCTTGATGTGGCTTGCTCCTATGAGGAAGATGTTATTGCAGCAGAAGTTGCGGAACGGTGCAGGCTCACACAACTGTGTGCCAGCGGTGTAGCGTGCATCAACACGGCCAATCGGCTAATTACGCTCCATCTGGTGACTCCTCCCCTGACGCTTTCCTATTTTCAGAAATAAACAACTTCCCTTTTATATCCCTCCCCCTGTTCAAGTCACTGCCTGAGAGTCTGAGCAGAATCCTAATGACTGAATTGCGGCCCGTTTGTGAAGTGCACATCGAAAGTGCTCACTCACAAAGAGCTACTTTTTTTTTCCCCCACATAGCTCCTTTTCATGATGCAGTCTCATTAAATTGGATTGATGTTTATTTGAATATGGAGTGGATCCTCTCCCGTGGCCTGTCTTTCCCACTGCCAGCTTATTGCCTCCCCCGCTGTCTTGCAGGTGAGAACTTTCCATCAAGACCAATTTGCGGGACTGAACTGTTGCTTCGATGTTCTGAAAATGAGCCCACATAGAGCTAAATGAATTCTAATCGAGCCTGTGCTCAATTAAACAGTCATCTGAAGGCCCCCTGGGCAGACTGAACGACAAACCTGAGGCTCATAGATCATCTTTAACAATCAAGCTTTATCTTCTTCATTACTCTGAGCTCACGCACACGTCAGCAAGCTCACCTTTCGCACGTGCGCTCTCAGGACTCTGCATCCCATCAGGGGAAAAATGGAGTCCAATCCATTAGTGCTGTGCTGAGGTGCTGTGATGAGGTGCTGTGATATGCCTGAACTAAAATGTAATTTTGTCCAAGTGGAATCCTGGGGAAATTGCTCCTGTACACGCCGCCCCCCTCCTCCACCCAGTCTCCATCCCCCTTTCCCTCGGCCCACAGCTGTCTGGTGGAAATTGAGTGCACTTCTGTAGAATTCAATATGACATGCCAAAAATAATGGCCTCCTGCCCCTGAGAGATCCATCAGGCTGTTTCGACCTCTCGCAGACATTCAACAGTGATAAATAATAAATCATGTTTGTGTGATATTAATAAGGTCGGTCTGAAGCTGACTTGACTTTTGCCGCAGTTGCTTTTCTAGTCACCTTGCCAGGGTCGACCCTAAATTAAAACAAGGTAGAGATTGTATTCATTTTCACGATGACAGACTGCTGGCAGGTATGGGAAATGTCTTTTGCCATTGTTTAAGCATGCAAGGGCTTTGTTTCAGTGCCCAAGTGACTGTGCTACCTCGGGATCTGCTGAAGTGTCTTCATGCTGTCCTGTGTGCCGAAGTTCACCTCTTGAACCTTATCACACTGCCAGGATACCAAGGTCCGGTTGGTTTAATGAGCTTGCCGAGCTCCGGCTTACTCATTCACTCATCGTCATGTACCGCTTTATCTTGGATGAGCCAGAGACTATCCCAGGAACAGTCATTCACATTTTGGGGTGAGTTTAGAGTTTAGAGCTACCAGCATGTTGTTGGCAGGTGGAAGAAACCTGAGAACCCAGATAAAACCCATGCAGTTACAGGGTAAACATGCAGAACTCCACACAGACACTAACCTGAGCTCAGGAATGAGCCGGGAACCCTGGAGCTGTGTGGAGATTAAGCTAGACACTGCATCACAGTGCCACCCATGGAAGCTGTAGCTCCCAATCCCCCCCCCCCCCCCACAAATCTTGAAATCCATCCGAGCTTTACATATGTAATAATGTTGGAAGACATTTAAAAATGGCTTGTACTGAAATCAAATGCTCCTGTACTAAATGTATATCAAATCTTTCTCATTGACACCAAGGCTTAGCCCATTACTCCAGTTTAAGCAGATTATTATTTGAACAGCGAACATTGTTCGCGTCCAGTGAATGAACTGTGGCTGGTTTGTTATAAAAATGTGCAGTTGTTTTAGGAAAGTCGAGCTGGGTGGATGATTGAAATGGCAGATGCTGTGGTTTTTGGGGCAGACTTTACTGTAGATGTGAAATTGGAGTCGTAACAGAACAAATGCAGGCACGTCTTCTGTCGGACAGCTCATGGAGAGATGCACGAGAAGCACTCGGGCTCTCATTATGATCACTGTCGGATTGTCTGTCAGCTTGGAAGAATGTTGAAGGAAAAATTGCACGTCGAATCGTTAAAGTGAGATTCCGTGTAGTGTGAGAGTTACTGTGAGCCAGTGAAACGCTGCGGTGATTGTTCCACTGAATTTTTTTTTTCTTATGAAAAGAGTTCAATATTTTAATGGAGAGAAGCTGAAACTAGTTACTGTATACAGAGTTGTCGGTTTGTTTTAAGGTCTGTAAGCATGCACGGAAAAGGTCACTGGGTGCTCCTTTGTGTAATGAAGTCCAGGTTAAAATATGCCTGGTTGGGTCACCTTTGAAAAGCCCTTCATTCAAAACTTAGGTCATGTAGAGAAAATGCCACATATAGTTTCCTGTGTATAGCACAATTTACATTTACGGCATTTGGCAGACGCCCTTATCCAGAGCGACTTACAGTTATCTCATTTATACAGCTGAGCAGTTGAGGGTTAAGGGCCTTGCTCAAGGGCCCAGCAGTGGCAGCTTGGCGGTGCTGGGATTTGAACTCTCAACCTTCCGATCAGGAGTCCAATGTCTAACCGCTGAGCTGCCACTTCCTTATGATGCCACAGGCATGTCGTGTTATAACGTCGGCAAAAAAATTAATGGATTTTTAAAAAAAAAAAAAGTGATGTGATACGGTGATTATTTTACCTACTACCAGTGTAGCATAACGATAAGTGTTTGCCTAGCTACTTTGTTGCTGGGTGTCTAGTCTAAATGACATTCATTCATTCAATCATTTTCACTAACTGCTTTATTATGGTGTATCTGGAACCTGTTCTGCAAACACCGACAGTGAGGCAGCCATCGCAGGGCACCATATGCGCACACACACATTCACACACTCATTCACAATTAGGGCCAATTTAGACCAGTTAGTCCACATACATGCATGTTTATGGGAGGTAGGAAGAAACCTGAGAACCCAGAGGAACCCCACATGGACACAATAAGAAGATGCGTAGAAACTCGAACCGGGGACTCTGGACCTGAACAACATTACCGCCCATAAAACCACAAAATTACATTTTGTGTAAATATAGTAGGCATTTTTTTGTCATCTGAGCAACGCCAACGATCCACTACACTCATTAGCCAAAGTCTAATGGCGAATGACATTATAGATACATTAAAGCACTGTCAATCATCTGTAAACAGAATTATTTATTAGTTTCCGTTATTATGCCGCTTTCACTTCAAACCATTTTAAAATTTTCACGTTAAACAAGAATTTAGTTGTGTTATCTAAGAAAAAAAATATTTCGATCAACTACCTGAGTAATCAGTTCATCAGCCAGGTTTTGGAGATGAACACAGACTAAAAACCTTCAGGCGTTACCGGACCTTGCTGTTATATAAACAGTCCATGTATTCATGTATCCAGTTATTTTCCTATACCAGCCCAGTCCAAAGTGTCTTCTTCTGCTTCTACCACAGCAGGTGCCATTTTTTTTATTCATGAATAAACATATTGCACTTTTTAACGGTTTGTAGTTACATTGGATGTTATGGAACATCTACGAGACAAGTTAGCTCCTCATATCACTTACATTATAACAGCTATACGTTGTCGTTTGCTCACCAGCCTCTCTCTCTCTCTCTTTTTTTTTTCCCTCTCTCTCTTGAAGTTAATGAGACAAAAAAAACACATCGTTTCATGTGGCTAAGAAACCAGAATGAAACTTCTTCCAGAAATGGCAACTGAAAACATCACCGTATCAACAGTTATATGGCTTTAAATAAATGCACACCTTCTGATCTGAAAATTTAACTATTCTTTTGATTTTTTTATTCTTAAAATAAAAATGGCACTTTGCAATTAGTTGACAAAACGTATGCTTTTTTTTTCATTGTAATTCGTATAATGAAGGTTAGGGTTTCTTCCAGCAGTATCCACTGATTCCAGATGAAAAAACAGAAGGGTGGAAACTTGCTTAAAGGAGATTAGCTTAGCACTAATATGTGTAGCAAAGGAAGCACATGTGCTAATCTGATTTAAGCTCAGTCATGCATGAGCACCGGCTTCCTTTCTCCACGTTCCCCGTCTGAATGTTTTGTAACAGTTCTGTGGCCTTTGAGCCCTGAGCTGCTTCTCATGTGCATCTTGACCTTGGCTCACAACACACACTTTCTCCACTTGACACATGGAGCATCAGGGCAAGCTCTGGTCCGTGTTTGCTGCCAAACCTCTCCACTTATCTCGTCTCCTATCCACTTTCACGCAGCTGTTGATATACCTGCAGGCAGCGCACGAAGCGCTTAAGCAGAGCTTTCCAGCGTTTCACTGAGGGAGAAAATGAGGAGATGTTTCCCCTCAGCGTTTTCCTCATCATACTTCCTTTCTGCTCTGTATGGGGCACGACCCATTGCAAGCTTTTGCTAATGACTGTAATGCTTCAAAGCTGTTTCATCCACACAGTAGGTTTGATTAAAGAATCTTAATTAAAGAATGCAGAAGGCTGAGATATCACTGTGATAAAATCTGATACAATCTGCAATAAATGGTTCGGGTAGTGATAACGTTTATCATCACACGCATGCCAATAATACTGTTATGTATGCGCGATGGAGAAAGAGAGACCGAGAACGAGAGAAAGGGAAAGAGATTGAGATGTGAGCTATTTAATTGAACCACACTGTCACTGTCGGTTGCGTAGCGTGCCAGAGCGTGCTACATTTAGACCTCCATTTCTGTGCAGGCGTGAAGTCATTTACTGAGGCACACTTCCCCCTTTTGCTTTTTGCAGCCCTGCTTCCAATGACAAAGTGAGCTAGAGGCTCCTGGCATAGCTGTTGCGGATTGCCATTTGGACTCCTTCCCTTAAATGAGCCTTCTATGGTCTGTGGTGCTGTGGTGTCATATAGACTCCATGTCTAATCTTACTCCGAGTCATTAATATTTATGTTACTCCATCACGTTAAGTAAAAGTTTCAAAACATGCCCTATTTCTTGGCAGTCGATGCTTGAAAGGTTTATTCTTGGATCCCAGCAGTGTTTAGAGCTCTCATGATTCATGAGCTATTTTGTGAACATGTCTTACCGTCTCCAGTTATGACTAATCAATTAAATGCCTAAACAACGAAACTCATATAGGCTATTGTTTATTTCTCAGGCGGTCCTTGTAATCCAACTTCACTTTGCATTTGCATCCAGCTTGCACTCAGGAGGTCTGTTTTCCTGATGAGTGTATATTAATTAGGTCAGCACTGGTCAATCTGCATCAAAGGTGTTCAGCTCTTCAAAGCATCCTCTTTAGGATTGATTGATTTACCGAATAAACCTCTACATTATCTCAGTCCTTTCCAATCAGTGGCTCTTGCCTGCGTTCTGTCTTTGTCTCTCCAAGCCCACTGGTTCAGTGCTTAAGGTTCTGAAGTAGTGATCAAAAGCGATCAAGCAGTGTCTTTAAATCACAGAAGAACCATTGTTCGACCCTTTAGCAAGACCCTCTATCTCTGTTCCTGGGATGTATCCGGTCCTATTTCTAAGTTGTTGTTTTTTTCCCCTCTCTTTCATGCTCTGGTTAGTCTACTGTTAGGACATCTTGAGCAAAAAGATGCTGCCTTCTCCCCTTTAAGTCCCCTTAAGCATATGTGCACACTGCACAGAATCAAGTGAAGAACATGGCGTTAATCACTTGCGATCAGGTGTTTGTTGGATGTAGGGGTGTGCACACTACCTGAGCGACCGTTGAGCTCTGCCAAGCACACCAGATTCCTAAATTTCCCCTATAATGTGACTGACTATTTGTACAGAAAGAAGAAATAAAATAAAAAGTGGAGGAAACATTGGCTGAGGAGATGCAGGCAGCAAGGATTGCCTGTTCTGCCAAGAGAACTGGAGGTATAGTGCAGAAAAAGTAGCTTCTTTTTTTTTTTTAATTATTTTTTTTTTTTAATAATAATAAAAAACTGGGTATGACATGCAAAATAATTTCTTAGAGAAGCAGTGTTATTGTGCTCAAATTTTGCCCTTACCTTCCCACACAAATAGATGGATGATAAACTGGATTCAGGTATCTGCTGCATGTGAAAGCAGAGGAATTTAATTTCCTCCCTGACTCTCATTGGCTGTCTCTCAGCTCTGTTCTTGCTCCTAGTCACAGAGCTGTTCACATTACATGATCCGTCAAAGAGAAAAATCAAACTTACTTCACAATATCTGAGCCTCAGTGATTGCTCTCAGAAAAGAAAATCATGCTGAATCATTCTGCATTCGACTAAAGGTCGTAACTCGTAATTTCTGACCAACTAGGAAAATCCAAAGAAGACTCCCACTCAGCTCGACTTGGAAACTTGGTCTAATCAACACTGAGTTCAGTCAGTGACGTCAAATCAACATGGCTGCTCACAGAACTATCAGTAAACAAAGTAGCACTTCTTACATTTAAGTGGGTTATACTTTATATACGCTAGCATTTGCCCAACATGTAGATGTATTAGCTTAAGTCTATGACATTATACAGTTCACTGAGGAAAATATCCATCACTTACCACAGTTAGCTGGCAATCATGGAGGGTATTTTTTTCCCAACTTTGTAGCTGTAATGCCCAGCGGTTGAAAAATGAAGTAATTTGGCATCATTACTGCTACATGACAGGATGGCGTGGGAGCATGCAGCGAGTACTCACTCGGGTTTGGGGAAGGGTTGTTGCAGGTCCCCAAAATTAGCCTGTGACTAGGAAATTGGGGCTAAAATCGTCCAGTGTGCACTCTGCTTTAGGGAATTTGATCTCGGCTCTTCTTGGCTTGAGCACAGTCCCATAGGTTGCCCTCGCTGCAGGCGGTGATGGGAAGCCACTGCCATGTTTTTGCTGACGCTCTCCATCCAAGTTCTTGGGTTGATGAGCTGTCTCCGTTGTTGACCATCATTACCCATGTGCCCTGTTTAAAAAGCAACCTGTTGCCCAGTACCAGATTCATGGCCTGGTGACTCATTGTGCTGCCATTCTCAGGTTGTTCATCATCTAAATAAGAGCAGAAATGTTTTCCAAGCCACAATGACTGCATATGAATAACCAACTAGGACTGTTGTATGAGTCTTGTTTGAAATGTTTGTGTGAATGCCCCTGCCTCTGCTGTGTGTTTGAGACACTTTGGTAATACGGTAGTTTTAGTGTGTGGCCTCACTCTCTCTCTCTCTCTCTCTCTCTCTCTCCTCTCTCTCTCTCTCTCTCTCTCTCTCTCTCTCTCTCTCACACACACACATGCTATCTATCTCTGTTTTAGGCTGCAGGGAGCAGAGGATCTGTCAGTAGGACCAAACAGAATATTGGGACAAGTCTGCAACTGTGACTTTGAACCTTCAGAGACGGTGAGTTAAATCGCACATACAGAGACATATGCAGCCTGTTTGTGACCACGTTTTGGGTGGGAAAAGATGCTTCAGTGGTTGAATTATATGTTTTTCTCTTTCTTTCTTTCTTTCTTTCTTTCTTTCTTTCTGGAGCTTATATTTAGTAGCCATCAAATACATTGCAGATCACATGCCGCTCTAATCATTGGGTTTGTAATATTGTGAACATATGGACATGCTGTATAATTTTATAACAAACCAGTAAAAAGTAGTGCACTGTTTTCTAGAAAACACTGGTTTTCTAAATTATTGGCACCCAACAATTAACTAACTAATTAACTACCAATTTGGGCCTGCAGCTGTAATGTCTAACAATGTTGGACTCTTTCACGCAGAACAGTTCAGCCTCTTTTATATTCTTGCATTTGTGCTTGTGGATGCCATCTTTAATTCAGACCACAGGCTTTAAATAAGGTTTAAATCTGGAGACAGAGATTCTGTGTCCCTGCAAGCATTTCTGTTTGGATTTGGATTCGGGTGCTGCCAATTTTCACACTGACCCTTTTGTTTAAAACGATGTATGAGAGCAATTTGTTAGAGGAATTAAGTGATTTCTCCTCATTTATCATTTTTGCTTATTGAATCTGCATTAAATCCATGAAAAATATTCGTGGCACATCTGGTAATATTTTGATGCAGAGAACAATATTTGTCTTGATGTACAAGTTAGACATTCGAGAGTCAGACTTGTAATCTGAAGATGAACCCGAAGGTTGTGGGTTCGAGTCTCGGGTCCGGCAGGGATTGTAGGTGGGGGAGTGAATGACCAGCGCNGGTTAAATGCAGAGCACAAATTCCGAGTATGGGTCACCACACTTGGCCACAAAGTCACTTCACTTCACTTCACATGTGCATGTTTTTTTTTTTTTTTAAACTGTCGTGTGGGACGGACATAAAGCATGCAGGACAAATATAAAAATCTATATAAATATATTTCATTTACTCTTTTTTAGTGAATGTAACATGCAAGTATCTGTCCTGACATTTGAACAGACGATACAGATAAACATGATCGCATACCATTTTTTTAATCTAATGATTTTCCCTCTGAAACTTTGGCAGTTACTCCTGAATTTAAACGGACACCATGGCATGCACTGTTCGAGCTTCAGGCTGAGATTTTGAGCTAACATTCACTGAAGCTTTTGCCGCGCATTAATATTTCTGTTCATTATTTCTCTACCACAGGGCTGTTGAATCCTCCATTCTGATCGGTCAGAACATGTTAATTAATTTTCTATAACAGCAGCTCTGCCGGAATTGCCATCTGTGATTCAAATGATAGGTTTATATTACCACATTCATTCTCACACGTTATCACACACCACCCCATCTTTGATTGTTTTCTTAGAACAGCTTGCCTCACACATTACATCTGTCATGCGCGTAAACTTGTTCACCATCACTGACAGCAGAACTGTTTCATTTCATAGGAAAAATGAACTAACGTGTTAACTCAAGTTCTGTTTATTAACTCTTAAGGATATTTGACTATTAAAATCAGACCAAACGCGCCTCCCTCGTGCCGGTAGACTAGCTAATGGTTACTGGTTATTACCTGAATGCAAAATTTGTAAATACAAATTTGCATTTGGGAAATAGGAAGACAAGGACATGGCTTTAACAGACACAAAGCAAAGTCCCAAATTGAATTGTGGTGCAGTGAAGATTTGAAATGAAAGCCATTTGCATTGTGCTTAATGTCATTGAGAGACAGCTCGGAGATACGGTCGTGCCTCATAGCTTATACAAGAGATGGAAAATTACATTCATTTCTCATGGAAATGTGAACTAGTCCTTTAAGAATTAAAGGTCTGCATTAATTTATTTAACAAAGTCTGCTACCGCTATAGTCTCTGTGTCGGGTATCCACACGGATTGCATCAGCGAAGATGAAATTACAAGTCGAGGGTTTTATTACCGATAGTTTTTCAGGTATATGTACAGACAAGCTGGTTCAGCAACTTTTGAAAGCGAACCAGTGCTTGATGACTCCTCCTTGATCCTGTAGAAGTACATCCTGTCTCTGTTTAGTGCTGTTTGTTAGTGGGGTCATGATTGCTGGTGCATCTAGATACAGCACCATTTCCCATCTTTCTCAAGTGGTAAACTTCAAAAAGCCCGAAATCCCCAGATCCGTCTCTTGAATGTCTTCTCTTTGAGGAAGGAGAAACCTCACAAAACGGCGTGTTGAGAGCTTAGCAGAGCAGCAGGGAATTGCAGATCTGGGAAAAGAGGGGCGTGAGAGGAGGATTCGGGGTTATGGTACTCACTGTCTCTTTGCCTTCACTTCACTTCACCTGATCAGCGCCATGAGCTCTTCTGCAGCTTGTCATCTGATGGAAACACTCTTTCTCCTTCATTGTTTTTCTGCTCACAGAGGAGACCTCCTCTCCTTTCGGCTTTTCCCTTCAGGGGTCACCACAGCGAATTATCACTCTCCACCTATCCCTATCTTCTGCATCCTCAACANGCAGCTCCATGTCCAACATTCTCCTACCAATATACTCCCTCTCCCTCCTCTGAACATGTCCAAACCATCTTAATCTGCTCACAGAGGAGAGATGGTCATTATCTCAGGCTGACTGCCTTAAGGAGATGTCCGTGTCACAGTGCTGAGGTCCTGTGTGACGCAGCAGAAGCTTCACCATCCTTTCCTTTCACCTTCATTACTGTCATTAAGTCCACCAATCTGGATAAAGAGGAGGTTTCTTTATGGGTGGGAAAAATAATTGATTCTTTGATGCGTCAAAGTAAAAGGTCATAAGACTTTTACATGGGTTTATTCATGATTTTTTTTATTGGCAAAAGCAGAACAAGCCTGTCAGACCTCCTCAAAATTCTCACTTCAATTTCTTTCTTTCTTTTGTGTGTGTGTGTATTTGATTATTACCGAGCCTGTACAGACAACAAGCACGAGCTGTAGCATGTAAACGCCAATCACAAGGCATTGTCATACATTTCATACATCATAAACTTTAATGTTGTAATTCAAACATCAACAATTATTAACACCAACAAATTTACCTAATATTTAGTTAAATTATAGATTTTTCGAAGATATCCAGGATATCCAGAGTAACTTGGAATAAATAGAATAACTGGCTGAGGTAAGTGCCTGTTGGGATTACATGTAAGAGTTAAGGCACTTTTAGGACATACTTTTGTTTTTATGCAAAATGTGAAAATGATCTGTGCCATAGCTGATACACATTCAAGCAAAAAAGGGGCATTTAGGCAAAAACCTTCGGTGCCATTTTATCATAGACTTACTGTTCATATGGAAAAGTAAAGCATGTAAACATTCAAATGTGGACGACTTTTCTTGTGTGTGTGTGTGTGTGTGTGTGTGTGTGTGTGTGTGTGTGTGTGTGTGAGATTTGGTACATCTATAAGTACATTTTAAGTAAACTGTCGACATGTACGTGACTGGTGAAATAATCCTTGTAGACACGTCCTGCTCTCACACATGCTCTCCAGCCGTTCTGATCAACAAAGCCTTTTAGCTCACAGAACTGACGCTGACTGGATTCTTTGTTCGCTTGTTTGTCTTTTTGCACCATTCTTTGACTGTTGTGTGCGAAAATAGCAGGAGAAGTTTCAGGAAGTTCTGAAATAATCAAACCAGCTAGTCTGGCACCAACAACAATGCGCCATTCCGATGTTTGCTGTGAACTTTAACTGAAGCTCTTGACCTGTGTCTAAAACCATCAAGCTGTCATAAAAGAAGCAGCATTTTTATTTGTCGCATATACATTACAGCCCAGTGAAATCCTTTTCTTCTCACATCCCAGCTTGTTAGGAAGGGGTCAGAGCGCAGGGTCAGCCATGATACAGCGCCCCTGGAGCAGAGTAGGTTAAGGGCCTCGCTCAAGGGCCCAATCAGGGATGAACCCCTGACCTTCTGATCAGTAACCCAGAGCCTTAACCACTGAACCACCACTGCCCTAATGTCATCATGTGGGTTATAGAAATCAAACATCATGGTCCATGAGACAATCCGACCTGAAAAATTCCACTTTTCTGATGAGTTTTTCCTGACCAAGCTCCTAACAACGGCTTTCATGCAGTCAGTGGTTTTCATAGTCACTTGTAATTTGTGAAATTAGTCACAGTTGGGCATCATATCCCCGAGAGATTATAGATTAATCATGCGCTGAACAGCTGGTGATTAGTGGTGGAATTATCCCCTCCTCTTTGCTCCTTATTATTTTAAAGCCAAGCTTTTTTTTTTTTGAATAGACATTTTCACCAAGCTTCCTGATCTTACCTCAGACTCCTAACTTCCTCAGCCGCTATCCGTTAGAGCAAAGCTACAAGCCTGAGCTACGAGAACGTGAGACTGACCTGCTCTGAAACGCTGAAGGTTCTTACAGGAGCTGGCTGAAACAGTGCGTTTGTTCCTCCAGTTCTCTCCCAGTGATGAATTGCCCCCAGTGTAAGAAAAGCAATGGAACTACACATTGTGATCCAGTTTCTTGTCTAATTTTCTTTTCGTAGCAGCAGATACTTTATTTAAGAAAAGATAAATCTTTCCACAAAGGTGTCCTACATTACACACAATGATCCTTCATCTGCAGTCATGTTATTTTGCGCAGGTTGTGGAACAGTAATAGGTCTGTACTATGTATATATCAGAGAGTGCGCTATTAGGGAGCACTATTGATCTGTCATCTCACAGAGCAGAGAGAAAGCGAGAGAGAAAGAGACAATGTTATTCACCCCTGCCTAAGATTGAGTCGTTTTCCAGCACATATGCTCTCTGAATCGTTTACGAGCAAGAGATAAGAGAGTCCAAGGCCTTTTTAACTGTCCTGTAAAAGTCTCCGAGATGTGAACACACGGTGCCTTCCTCTTCTTTATAGCGGCGACTTGACGGCCTTAACGGAAAATTCAGCAAGTCTGAAAAGAAACATTTAGTTAGATTCGATTTTGCTTAAGAAGTTAAATTTCACTGAAGTTCCTTCATTATCAGTGTTATAAAAATGGCCATGTGCATGTTAAGAGATTAGATGTGAAAGCCCAGAGTGATCAGAGTTCATACGCTTTTCTCAATGTGATGAATATTTTCACAATTTTCGCTTATTTCTTTTTTGAGGTTTTTTTTTTTTTATCTTAATATATAAAACATTATATAAAACCATTTGTCTAACATTTTGTCTCCTACAAAAGACGAAAGTAGGTCTATGTGTGAATTGCACTCAGCTGTGAATCGATTGAGGCCACTCTAAATGTAATTCCTATTAGAGGTGGAGGATATGATGAAAATATCATATCACTAGTCTCAAAGACATTTCTACACTACACAATAGTAACTGTAACATGTATACAAAACTGCAAAACAGATAAAATAGCTACAATATAATTTTATTTTTGTATTTTTTTAATTATAATGTGTGTGTATAATTTTATTTATTTATTTAAAAAACAAAAAAATATTTAACACTGAAAAGGAGAAAAAAATTAAAATGATATATATATATGTGTGTGTGTGTGTGTGTGTGTGTGTGTGTGTGTATATATAAAACAAAATAAAAATATTTAACACTGAAAGGGAGAAAAAAATTAAAATGTTAACATTTTACATTAGATTAGACTATAAATTTTTAAAGAGTTCCTTCCAGTCTGTAATTATTAAAAAAGAAATAACAAAAGAGATATCACAGCGTTCATGATATCAGAGAAAAGCGCATTGTGATGTATTTTCGATATTATATCATCACATCACATCATATTGCTCAGCCCTAATTCCTATCCGGTCTAGCAGAAAGGGCAGGTACTGCGATTAACGGTCTGCTAAATAGAAAAATAATCACCATGCTAACTACTGAAATAACTGAATAATAATAATCCATGTTTATGCGATGAACATGCATCATGGCACCTGGCAACAGAAGAAGAATGAAGCGTTCAGCACTCTACTGAAACAGTGTTACACCATGTTGTCTTGGTGTTATTTAGTTGCACATGAGCAGAGATATGTCAGGAATTCTTATGTAGGAATTAATTTAAAGAGAAAAAGATCAGCTTTGTTGCTGTGCTAAGCTGTTGTCATAGATCTCACTAACCTAATGTAAGCAGAGCCTGTGTGTGTGTGTGTGTGTGTGTGTGTGTGTACATGTATTTATTTCTATATCTGTAGAGATATAGAAATAAAGACACTATTGAACTGGCTCCGCACACCAGAAGTCTCTTTCGTCTCCGAGACTCACGTCGTCGGACGGACAGAGAAGGGTATTACGGTTCGCACCGAGAAGCCCTGGAGGTTTGGGTCAGTGCTGAGACAGAGCGCTTTCTCTGGCACTGTTCATCTAAGCCCTGGCCTCTGCAGGCTAGTCAATACCTCCAATTATGTAGATGTGTGTGATTTAGGCATAGGGTTCAGGCCAGATTAAAACCCAGTACTCATCCAGTGCAGCTTTGGACGCTTGCCTTAGAAAATCAAGCGTGTGGTTTTGTGTGTGTGTGTTTTTTTTCCCCTTTTTCATTTGCTGTATTTCTATTTTTGGTCAATTTGTACAATATCTTCGGAAACCCAGAGGCCTACAAATGCAGTGCCTTTCATGTCAAAGCCTTGTGTGCTTTGGAAAAAAAAAAAAAGGTCTGTAGCTGGCGACTGTAAAAACAATTGTGTCATCTGTGTGCTGAGACAGAAATACTGAAAGCCTGCCTGTTTCTCTGAGGTCTGCCAGAGCAAACGGGCTCTGCACAAGGTTCCCAATAGTTTCGGTAAATTGCGTCTACAAAAGTCACGTGCGATAGAGAAAGATCCCACAGGTAAGTGTGTGTGTGTGTGACACACACACACACACACACACACACGCGCAGTTGGTGTAGTTGACACAGGCAGCCAGAGAAAACACCGTGTGCTTGAGTTTCTGAATGAATACAACCCAAATCCACTTCAGTGCTCTGAGCAAGAATCTGAAAGCATGATTGGGATAATGGAGTTCCTGAGTTAGTCTAATTTGTCTTTTTCAGTCAAGCTGAAGCGCTCCGAGAATGCAGCAGTGTGGTCTAATGAGTTTGGTCAGAAGTTAAAAAGTGAAGCAGGAAAGGAATGTTGGCCCTTGTTGCTTTTTGGGGCCTGCTGAACGATGCCGTGCTGGATCCGTTTGCGATTGTGGAAAGTAGCCGGAGAGAGTCGAGCACTGCCAAACAGGACAGGGTTGCTTCAAGAAGTCCTCCTTTATTAGCACCCATTTAGTGCCCTAAATGCTTTAGTGCTTCTAAATGCAACTAGTGTATCCTCTACTGAAACCGTTCCTAAACTAGGGCTCTGACCTCACGTGGGGTCGCCTGATTTAAAAATGGGGTCGCAAGAGGAACTCACCATCTTTTGTTTCATTCGTTTATTTTACAGATTAACATTAGAAATGCTGAA
>CM074949.1:19900717-19921495 GCA_037577455.1 Pangasius macronema
TAGCAGCACACTGCAGTACCCAAAGCTACACAAACAACGCTAGCAGCACACTGCAGTACCCAAAGCTACACAAACAATTCTAGTAGCAAACTGCAGTATCCAAAACTACATGAACAACGCTAGCACCACACTGCAGTACCCAAAGCTACACAAACAACGCCAGCAGCACACTGCAGTACCCAAAGCTACAGCACACTTTCTTGTGAGACAGCCATGTTTGTGTTGCACTGCAGAACTATTGAGTGGAAACTTCCTGGCTGTATGAGTAAATGATACTCAGTGAGGCCCTCGGTTCAGCAGGGGAGGGTTAGCATAGAGCCAGCAGACTCCACAGTCCACAAAGCCCCTTTTCTTCCTGACAGACATGGGCTTGGGCGGAGGGAGAGTGGCAGGAAAGTGTTTGACACCCTTGTGCAGAGTCATGCCTTTCATTCTCACTGGGATGACTGTGTTTTTTCTGCTTCTCTCAGCCCTGTTTAGCGCTTCTCCAGAGACGGGTCTGTTCTATTTACAGGCTAGGTGCTAACTGGACTACCTGTCTTGTCTCGCTTTTTCCCCTCATTATTTTGCTCGATGCGATAAGTGTTGAATGCAAAAAAAGTGATAGACTAGAACTAGAACTGGAGATAAACCGGATTCAGATAATTGGGTATTTTATGTAACACTCAAACACATTCTTTAAAACAGTGGGAAGGCCAAGCATGTCAAATCATGTTAATGAGAGTATATTTTCCTCCCTCTGGTCATCAGGCTTAATCCCATATTTGCTGATGTTTCGCATATTGTTTCCATGATTATTCCAAACAATATCTCAGTTGTAAGCACCTTCTTATAATCTGGGCTTTTTCACAGGGATAAAAACCAGATCGGTCAAGAACATGGAAAACTCAAGACCAGACTGAAAGACCATGGTGAAGCTCACTCATGTATAATTGCAGTATGTATCAGTTTCCCCAGCTGAGACGTCATATTAAATACATCGACGTTTTTTCTGGATCTGGATGATTGAGTACATACGTACGTCCTGCCTTAATGGGAAAAGCATGTGTGAACAGGAAGTGTGAGTGGGTTAATGGATGGGAGAGAGAAAGTGTACCTACTGGGCTGCTGGCTGGATAAGAGCCATAGATCCGGCCTGCAGGGCGCGTGATAACACACTCCCAAACAAAGCGTCAATACACAAGTCAATATGGTACACTGCGGCTTTTTGAAGCACTGTATCACAAACAGCTAGAGCCAGGCTCTTGAAAGATGGGGTCATCTTGTGCTGGTCCTGTTAGGCGTTTGCTATTTAAAATCAGCTTGCACTAGGGAGCAGTGTTCCAGCTAGTGTAAAGACAGTGTAAAGTCTTCTGCTCGGAGGTCTTCTGATACAAGAGCAATGAAGTTACACTAATTTTGAAAACATTTCCACCACAGGAACCTTTTCAATAGCCCAGGAAGTTTAAGCACAGAGGAACCAGAGAGGATTTTAGCTCCTGAGCTGCAGTTCCAGAAGCATATGTAGGTTCTTTTCCAGCCTTTTTTTTTTTACACTGCAGACTTTCGCTCATTGATAAAATGCAAGCTTTACAGAACGTGTTGCTTGTTTTATGGCAGACGTTAAGGCATGACTGGCATAGGGAAATGTTTCCCTGTTGCCACGAGAATGCCAAGTCAGTAACGTCACTGGACTGTAGGGTAATCTGTAAGGCTCTAGCAACAGCGAAATAGGTGTCAAGGTGTGAAAATGCTCTTTGTATGAGCACAGATGTTCATTACTGTTAGCATCCTCCAAAATCCTCGCAACAAGCAAAAAATAAATGTATAGTAAACTGTATAATAAAACGTATTTTTGATACAAAAGTCAGTACTTTAACCTCAACTAATTCTGTGTTTAAGTAATTTTGTCCTATGCTGTCACTTGAAAAAAAAATGTAGGTGATTGTCTCTCAGATTCCTCAACTTGTATAAAGATAAGAAAATAATTGTACAATTACAGTTTATTTCTAGACATTTTGCTAATATAAACTGAAATTGGGGCAGCATGGTGGTGCCTCCAGATAGCGTTGCGTCCTCACATCTCCAGGGTCCACGGGCAGCATGGGTTAGTTCTGCATATTCTCAGTGTCCATGCTGGTTTCTTCCAGGTTCTCTGGTTTTCTCCCACCTCCCAAAAACATACCGGTATGGGCATTGAGTGGAGTCCAGCCTCATGCCCAGTGTTCCTGGGATGAGCTCTGGGTTCACTGTGACCTTGACCAGTATAAAGCAGTTACAGGAAATGAATAAATGCATTGAAATGGTTTTATTCCATTGATATTGGTAATTCATTTTTTCAACCATCTCATTCCTTCAGGCATTTTTGGAATTTTTGGAATTTTTGGAAGCTGACAGTGGAATACCAAACACGAGATCTGTTAAAGTATCTAGAAAGAGGTTGAATCGACATTGTCTAATAATAATAATTTCAGAATTAGAAATAATTGATCAATCTATCTCAAGAGGGTGTCCCAGAAGTCTCCATGCCTAGGGGCCTGTGTGTGCCAGCACCATGTTGGGTGTGCTCTCAGTTGGTCCGAGACACTTCCAGTCTTTTACTTAAACAATTATTGTTTGGCAGCAGTGTCGTGTGTGTGTGTGATGTGCTCGCCATGTTTCCTGTTAAAGTCCATCGCAGCCTTGTGACAGCTTCCAGATCCAGCCATGAGAATGCTTTCAATACGTTCTTCTTTTGTCTTTAATCTGAAAAAAAAATGTATAATATAAACCAAGTATGAACAAGTTTGGAAGACATTTTGCTAAAAAACAAAACAAAACTGAATTTCCTCTATGTATGGAGACATTTGGAACACCCTGTATTTTAGATGGTCTCATTTTTGGCAGTGCATTGGAAGCACAAACTGGGAACTCGTTTAGGAACTCTTTAGTTCCTCAGAAGGTTTTGGAACTTTGGTAGAAATCCTATAGAGGAGGAAATGACAACATTATGGGAGCCTTTGCAACAATCAAAACATTTCATTCAAACAATTTGATGCTGTGATTCACACTGACCAATGAGGCAATGGGCTTTGTATTATTTGGCCAGACGGTACCGTCTTCAGGCACTCAGTGAAACAGAGTGAAGCTCATCGAGAATCCACTTGTACAGCAGGAGTTAAGCCCCAAGCGGAGCTTGAACACTTGACCTCCTGCATCATAACCAAATAGCATGCATGTTCTCCAGAAATCTCTTCCTCGTGCTGTCTCAGAGTAAAATCCTTTCCCTCAGCAGTGTACTGTGTGTACTCACACCCAGGCTGCTCCTGACTAATTGAGTGGTTTAAAAAAGAAAAAGGAAAAAAAGAAAAAAGGACGCCATCTGCAGACTGACAGGCTGTTTTTACTGGAGGTCTGAGATCTGTCTGAGAATAGCTTTTTTTTTAAAGCATCACCTCCTGGCAGCACTCAGTGCTATTAACAGGCATAACACCTTATCACCATCAGGAATCGCAAGTGTGCAAGTCGGAAAGGTAAATAAAAACTTAGAGAGACAGTAATAACAAACGAATATACGACTACGACGGATTATCTGCAAATGTGTGTAGCCAGACTATTAGTCTTTAGCTGCGTTTAGCCAAGAGTCAGCCAAGAGCGATCTGAGGCTATCATGGGCACAGACTTACTAAAACTGGACAGATGAAGAGTGGGGAGAAAAAAGTGATTTTTCTTCTTCTTCTAATCTTCAGCTGTGCAGTTTCAGTGAGCCTGTGCCCATGAAGGCCTCAGATTCCTGTTCTTGGCTGACAGGAGTGGAACCCGAAGTGATCTTCTGCTCTTGTAGTCCATCCACCTCGAAGCTGGATGTTTTGTGCATGCTGAGATTCTTTCCTGCTCACCGCGGATGTAAAGAGTGATTATATGACTATACTCCTATATCCTTCCTGGCAGCTCCAACCAGTCTAGCCGTTTTCCTCTGACCTGTCTTATCAGCAAGGCGTTTCCAAAAACACAGAAGAGTTTTTCCACAATAAAGTAGTCAATATTCATGATACAGGATTTGATTATTGCCCAGCTCAAAGCGATACGACCCTGGAAGCCAGTCTGAAAGTGAAAAGTAGAGCTGCATGGTGTGCTGTCAGTCCGTTATCATCACCGTATTGGCCTTTTCAGTACTGATAACGCGAAGCGCTACAATATGCAAATGTGCACATTTATACATGCAAATTTATTTATTGTGTTCTGTGAGCAGACTGACCAATCACAGGGGTTACTGATAAGGCTTCTGTGTGGGATTTATTACCCCAGTGCAGATTAATGCAGATTATTCATAGGGCCCGCAGTAATATTTTTCAAGGCATATTGCAAACTAGATGTGTAGCAACATAGTTAATGTGTAGTTTTTTTTTTTTTGTTTGTTTTTTTGCAGTTTTCATGAAGAGCCACACTTAGACAGCAGAAAAATGATCACTAATGGACCGGTTGAATATGATTGTACTGGTACAGGTGATTTATTTCATTACACTCGACTTGAATGTAAAAATTCCTCCGTATTTACGTTATTAAATAACTTCCGAACCCGTTTTCAAAACCGTTCACACATACTACACGAAGAGCATAGACTTTCTTGTTTATATGCTGAGTCTTGACAAAGGAGTCGAGAGTTTTCTCTCGTGGTCCTCTTCTTTTCGCTGTCACTGTTATTTTCGATAGTTTTTTTTCTTTTCTCATTGAGTATGCAGCACCCTAATGAAATCAGCATATATATGGAGCGTTGTACACACACACACACACACACACACACACACACACTCACAGCCACACACACTTTCTCTCTAGCCCTTCTGTGGATGAGGCTGGAAGCACAGGCCATGTCGGCTCCCTGTTAAGAGGATTAGCAGCTAAAGTTAGCGGCGCTCTGAGCTCCTGAGAGGCGAGCAGACCGAATGCACCGGTGACCAATAAACAAAGGAACATGACCTCACTGTCTGCTTATGTCAAATAATGGCCTCAGCTAAACCACCTTCCTGTTGTTTTTCCGTTGTTTGTTCGTCTTCGCTTGCGGTTTGCGTGGACGTTCACTACGAAGGCGTCCCATTTATTGCGTCCTTTACGTGTGATTGGACGAGGAGGGAGAGAGGTAGAAAAAAAGGCATGTTTTTTGAGTTAGAAACGGAATATTTCATAAGCACATGCAATTTGTTTTTATAGACACTTATTAAGAACGTATGCATGTTGGCTGTTAGCAGAAAGACCTGAGCTTGCTGAAATGAGCACCTGGGACAGTTTTAGTACCACTGTCTCACTTGAGCTGTTCTTTTATTCCATTATTTCTGTTCTATATGTTTATATGTAAACTAATAAATCTAGCTTGGACCTTACTGAGTTACAGGGAGCTGGGAAAAAGTCGAAATCATGGGTGTCTAAGCAAGTGTCTAATGAATTTTAATCCTTTTTGTTATGATCTTGTTCCTTTGTCCAACTGAATTTGACACAAAACAGTTCTGTTTCCCTCTGAGAAAATAAATTGAAGCATCCAATCTTGTAATCAGGTTTGCCATGTCTTTTAAGAGATAAGAAGTGTGATAAGAAGTGAATAGAAAGCAATGGAATATATCAGTGCTGTGCCAGCGGTGCAGACGGCCATCTGAGAGAGAGAACTGAGGGGCTACAGAGCTGGTGTACATTAATAATGAAAACGACAGCCTTGGTTTATATTATGTCTGTAATATTCGTGACATAATGATGTAATAGCTTTACTAGAGTGTAATTCTTGTCTTTAGAAAACTGTTCCAAGTTAACTAACGATTCCTAGCTTTATGCCAGGAAAGTTACTACATCTGTGTGTCGATAATTAGTTATTTGTAAGGTGGAAGTTTGTGACCTCAGAATCATAACTTTTAAACAGCATTTTGGTGTAAAACTTCTCGGGTGAATGTGTCTTTATGGTCGTTTCAACCATATGCAGCTTGTTAGTACACAGTGAAACGAAACAACGTTCCTCCAGGACCAAGCTGCGACATAAGACGAACACGGAACTACAGGAGACTACATATATTTACATCAAGTGCACAGTGAAAACGTGTAGACGGCACAAGACAGTACGAAACTACCAAAACAAGACAATGGGCACAGTTCCAGTAGAAAGTGAATCAGATGACAGTAGTGCGAAACAGTAACAATGTAAGTTGCTGTAAATGTAAACATAATGAGTAGCAGCCGAGTACATTTACATTTACATTTATAGCATTTTGGCAGACGCCCTTATCCAGAGTGACTTACATATATCTTATTTATACAACTGAGCAGTTTAGGGTTAAGGGCCTTGCTCAAGGGCCCAGCAGTGGCAGCTTGGCGGTGCTGGGGCTCAAACTCATGACCTTCCAATCAGTAGCCCAACGTCCTAACCACTGAGCTACCACGAGTAGAGAGTTTAAAGATTATATACAGTATATAATTAATATTTGTAGCAGCAGAAATTGAATACGGAGATGTGCAACAATTGCAAAGAGGTTGGGGTGATGTTCCGTTGAGTAAATTCTGGCAAGCAACCAGAAATAAGGGGTCACGTTAAGTAGATAAGATGCCAGTTACACTAACGTGACTGCAGAAAGGCTACTCTAGGCTTTGATTAAAGGTCAGTTTAAAGATGGACATAGTTTCCATCGTAATTGAATGGTTATATTCAATTCAGTTTTATTTATTACAGTGGACATTGTTACAAAGCGGCTTCAAAGAAATCCGGATATAAGATTTTAATTTCAGTTTATTCCTAATGAGCAAGCCAGGGGTGTCATTGGTAAGGAAAAGCTCCCTGAGGCAACAAGAAAAAAAAAACTTGAGAGGGAAACAGACTCGGAGGGAAACCCATCCTCATCTGGGTGACTCCGGATAGTGCGATTATAAATCATTTCTCTTCTGTAACTGTACAGTATACTATAAAGTCAAGGAGTCCTGAGTGTGTTTAAAGGACCTTGAGTATGACTTTGTATCACTTTGACTTTTGACTTTGACTTTGTATGATTATCATTAGAGGTTTAAGTTTAAGTTTCTTGTATCAGATCGATGTTATCAGCTGTTCAGTGATGGAGACTTGGGTGTATAACCTGCTCTTAGCAGTTGCTGAAAGAACATCCACAGCCATCTTAACCCTCTACTGCATGAATTATTATATTTACATTAAAAATGTTTTTATGGATTTTTGGTCCTGCATGGATAGCGTACAGATGCCATGGCTTTGCTGTGGATGGTGCCACACTGACACAATTAACCCTTTACTGCACATTGTTGCCATATGGCAACAATTTACAAACTACCCCCCTAATTTTTTTTTTATTTTTTAAATATATTTTTATTACTTGAATTAGTTCAAGAAATAAAAATATATAAAAAAATGTTTTTTTTTTTTTAATTTAGGGGGGTAGTTTGTAAATTGTTGCCGTATGGCAACAATGTGCAGTAAAGGGTTAATTGTGTCAGTGTGGCACCATCCACAGCAAAGCCATGGCATCTCTCATGCATTCATTCACATGTAAGGCTCATAGTCACACTAAAACGAAGCAAGCACTACACAGAGTAAGTGTAGTATTATTAAGGCGTATATTGTTAACAGTGTAGTGTGAGTGAAAGTCAGTACACAGAGTTAAGTTTTTACACACTGCTGACTAACCCTAGTAATACACTTCTGGTGTCCAGAGTTATTCTTGGTTTTGTATGAACCTGAAGTTAGAAATGTAGTTACTTATCTCCTCAGCATGAAGATTGGCTATTACAGTTTTCTACACATAGTGTTTACGGTCAAGTGCAAAAGTTTGTGTGCCCTTGGTGTTGGGGTTCACAAGTTTACTCAACAAAATTGTCAAGTAAGATTGATGATAAAAAAATCATTATTCTTTGTGAATGTGATATAAACATTTTTTTTTGATACATTTTGCTTTCCATTTAAAAAACCCATGACGGTATGCAAAGTTTTTGCACCTAACCGTAGAATCTCATTACATTGGTAGCCAAATAAAGGTACTTAAACCATTAGAAAGGTCAGTGCGTAATACTTAAAGACACTTACTATGAAGTGGGATCAGTACACTGATTCTGAATGTCATACCATGTGTTGCACTTCAAGTAGCAAGAAATTTATCTTAATAGTGGAGAAGTTCTTCATAAGAGGAGGGTCGGGGGTCAGATGCAGACCCAGCAGTGTGTTTCAGTGGACTGAACAGAGCACTCCAAAAAAACCCAACCATTGCAGCTTCTGTAGCAGATCCTCAGTTGCATTTATGTAAATTATTTAACTGAAGGCGGCTCATCCACAAAGAGAGATTTTCAAACTTGATCATTTTTATTTCATTTATCCTCTCTGGTCCGACTAGTCAAGTGATGACATGTCATGTTCAATAAAACAAAACATAACCATTTTAAGTAGATGTATCTTGTTTATAGCCATGAACTCTAAATGTTAATGGTTAAGCATTAGAAGGTAACTTTTAAAAGGTGCGTGTAAAATCATGTAAGTTGATATTCCGAACTTTTATATAGCAAGACCTTTATAAATGTATTTGCATATCCCTGTTTGGAATTTCTTTACTCTGAGCACCGCTTACTATTGAACATAATGCTGTGCTTTTTCCCCCCATTTCCCCGTACACTCATTGTAATTCCTAATGGTGCAGTACATAAACAGTAAGTCTTAATGAGGGCAGTTCTGCAGACTCAGCACCAGGCCCAGGTTTCTAATACACTCCGTGGAAAAGAAAGAGGCCATTTTCAGTCAGCTGACCCCAGTGCAGCCTTGTTGCAGCGTCTCTTTCCCCAGTCTCTGCTCGGCATTACGTCCTGATGGCGCGAGCTGCAGTGTTGGAGGCAGCGTTTCTGACTGTTCTGAATCCTGTTTTGCTGTAATTCCGCAGGGATGATGGAAGTCTCCAAGCTGACCGATCGGAGGGAGACTGTCAGATATGGGTGTGTGATGGTGGGAACGGCGACTGGTTCTTTTTCTACATCGTTGTTCCTCAGGGAGATTGAAATGTAGGAGAATTTTTGAGTGTGGCGAAGAGATTTTTGATCAAATGGCAGACACTGTGATGTTCTTCAGTGTATTGATAGTGTGCTGAAGACCCACTTCAGGGCTGAATATAAAAAAAAATAGGAAATTGAAGTATTATGCTGTAAGGAGTCAAATTATGGGGTGTTAAGAAACGTGTAATGCTTTAGTAATGTAACACAGAACATTTGGTTGCAGCTGCAAATTGCCTCTGATCATTTGCTGTCAACTGGCTTCCTCTTTACATGCGCTTCCCTTGTCTTTGAAGCTCATATATAAAAATCTACCCACAATGCCTTGTGACCCATCATAGAGTGTCACTGGGGCTCCAAATTACCCAGACACAGCTGCTGCTGTTCTGCATGGCTGGACCCCCGTCTCAACCCCTGACAGGCCCAGACTGAATTGATTAGAGCCTCTTACAGGAGTGATGATGTGTTTAAAGAGAGATGATCGAGAGTTGCTATGGAGCTATCTGTCAACAGTGTCTGCATGTAGAATGTGAGGCACAGACTCGGTGTTTATGCAGTGTTTTTACATCTAGGCAGGGATGCGTCTGTCTCTTCAAAAAGAATTGCGGGAGAATTGATTTTGGGTTTGTACATATTTTCAGTATTACTAATCATTATGTCCAGTGAAGCAGGGATGACGGCTTCGAAAACCCACTGACTATGCATGACACTGATGATCGAACGTATTTGTGATTGCCACAAGCCATAACGTCAACAGGTTCCACTGTACTGAAAAAAAGAAACGGAAAACCCGTTTGCTCAGAATTCAAGAGGATGCCTACTCTGTATTTCCAACTGATGCTGACTATATATATATATGCCAGATTAAGATGGTTTGGACATGTTCAGAGGAGGGAGAGTGAGTATATTGGTAGGAGAATGTTGGACATGGAGNGGAAGGCCAAAGAGGAGGTATATGGAGGTAATAAATGAGGAGATGAAGCTAGTGGGTGTGGGTGTTGAGGATGCAGACGATAGGGATAGGTGGAGAGAGATGATTCACTGTGGCGACCCCTGAAGGGAAAAGCCGGAAGAAGAAGAAGAAGAAGAAGAAGAAGAGGCTGACTATATATATATATATATATATATTTGACTAATAAGTTCTCATTTATCTAATGTCGAACATGCATTGATAGCTATTATTTCACATTAATGAACTCAAGGGGGGAAGGGGGCGGGGCTTGAAACTTCATAGGCCTCCTACTTGCAGATTGTTCCAGAAAGTATTAAAATGGCATGTAATTTTAGCAACAAAATAACAGACCCTCGGCAATGTAGTACATAAAAATAGCCTTCTTATGCAATCCAGACCCTTTAAGATTGTTTAACACAGTATTTTGTGCCCCCCACTTTTTTTTTTTTTTTTTTTTAAGTTGGAGCAAAGCAACAAATGCTGAAAGGGAAAAAACATCCTGCCTCCTGCAGACTCAGTTTCCTTATGAATATTTTAAATGTTTATAGAGAAGAAGAGGCAATCAATTGAAGGGCACAGTGTATGTGCGAGTTTATATATGGGGCTTACCTTTGTGCGTGTTTACAGAGTCTGCACAGAGATCCTTGCCATACACACACACACACACACACACACATTTCCGAAACTAAATATTGGTACAGTGAGAACACATCCACGCTGCTTGTGCCACAGTGCTCGTGCTGTGACTGTGCTAAACGCTCAGTGCTGAATGCTCAGAGCTGCTGAAGGTCACAATGAGAATAGCCGACAGCCGCCACACTCCTATCTACAGTCTGATTTAGCACAAGGCCAGAGTTTCCTGCTGAGATCAGAGCCAGGAATTTACCACCTCCAGCTTATCCTCGCTGCCGGCCTGGGGTCACTGCATTACAGGTGCGGTTAATGAGGTTTTCTCTGAGCATAATTGCTTTGTAATGATATACAGCGGCTGGGATGAACTCTGACTGACCGCCCGCCTGAATCATCCACACGCAGACGGATACACAGTCCTGACTTATTTGAGCCTGACCAGATGTGGTTGAGAGTGCAGAGGCTGGCCAGATGTTGCGCTGCACAGGGAGATAACTGAGAAGGGAACTGTTGATGTTGGCCCACGCCGGAGACTGGGGCTTAGTCGGCGAACTAAAACTCAAGCAGACGGGACGGAGAATGCATCCACGCTTCGATGGCTCGTTCCTCAGCCCCCACCAGCAGACAGAGCGGGCGTCTGCTCTAACCAGCGGAAGCAGCGGTGTTTGGGTTGGAATGTGCCTGCTGATGGAGGGATGGGAGAAACACAAGGGTGAGACGTAGGGAATTGCAGGCACTGTTCCTCAGTAAGAATTCAAGCATTCATCTGCAGTGTTATGACAACTTTTATGGTCTTGGTTTGACTACAGACACGTTTGCTGTTTGTTATTTTTATTTTAATTTTTTGTACTAAGGTAATGCTTACAAGCTAGGAATTAAAATCAGACATCCTGGGCTGTTGTTTTGTTTTGTTTTTTTCCAAAATTGAGATATTTGGAACAGTTTTAGTCTTAGACACTGTTACACTCATTTTGGGGTCTTGAGTGGCGCAATAGAAAAATTCCCCGTCAGTAGGAGATCATGAGTTCAAATCAATACAGTACCACAGCCATCCGTGGCCCCGAGCCAAGGGAAGATTGGCCGTGCTGTCGTGGTCGGAGGGACGACATACTCTCTCTCCACTGTCAATCACAGTGACACTGGTCATTCGTGGGCATCTGTGAGCTCGTGTGTGTGGAAGATGGAAGATGGTGCTTTCCTCCAAGTGTATTATGCTGCCCTGGGACGCAGCATGAGCAGCAGTGAGAAAAGTTGCAGCTGGTGGGTATCACATGACTCCGCAGAAGTACGTTAGCCTTCACCCTCCCCGGTCCGTAGCTGATTTATGATGGGCAAGAGCAGACTGGTGGTTGGGAATTGACCACATTATGGGAGAAAATCAGGGGGGAAAAGTATAGCAATTTGACTAATAAAAGAAGAAAGAATTTCCCAATATCCTGTATGAATGACAAGGCCCCCTCTATTAAAAATTGACATAAATGTGTAAAAAAAAAAAAATAAATAAATAAATAAATAAATAAATAAATATTTTTTGTGACATGTATGTACCACTTTACCAGGAATATATTTACATTTACAGCATTTGGCAGATGCCCTTATCCAGAGCGACTTACAATTATCTCATTTATACAGCTGAGCAGTTGAGGGTTAAGGGCCTTGCTCAAGGGCCCAGCAGTGGCAGCTTGGCGGTGCTGGGATTTGAACTCTCAACCTTCCCATCAGGAGTCCAATGTCTTAACCCCTGAGCTACCACTTATCGCGGTCACTGACATGCACAACTGACTTAAAGACGTGTTTTGTATGCCACTGCCACGAGGTTTCAGGTTTACGTTTTCAGGTTCCATCTGAGATTCTTGTTAGCATGATATCTTAAGAAGGAGTGCTTAAATGTTTGTATTATATTTGCAATAAGCAGATGAACTGGTTAGATTTTGGAAGTGGTCCAAACAGGGTCAAAGTCACAGGTTTTTTTTTCCCCCAGTAGCTTCTTTGCTGTTTGAAGTTTATTTGAAGGGTATTTCAGACCTGCAAATCAGTAGTAAGAAGTGCTGGACTTGCTTGTGGCGGAGTCGTACCCATCGATGCTGTGGGCCTTGAGTTTTATTGTTGTACACACATATAACACTGTTTTGATTTGTACTAATTAGTTTATCCATTCATGATTTTGTCCTTGCATGACGGATCAGTATCTGTTCTAACCGTTTCAGTATTTAGTCTTTTTTAAGCTTGTTCTCGGTCAATGTTTATTCTATTTGTTCTGGAAAATCAGTTTTAAACCCCTAATAAAAATATTTTCCCTTCACATTTCAAGAACAGCTGTAGCATACATTTGAGTCATAATACTAGCACAGCAGGGGTACGGCTCTCTCTCATACTGAATATCTGTTGATTTTAGAGTTTCAGAATATATCTCTGGTGGAAGACGAGTCATATTCGCTCCAGCACTTCCTCTGAGAGTTTCAGTCATTCGGGACACATTCAGGTCAAGATACACTCCATTGTTTCATTCATCCTGATTTCCATTCACCATATCTGTACTGGAAGTGTGATTACCACAGACCTATTCATCTCCCTGTACAGAAAAGAATTACAGCAAAACACTCGTAATTGGAGAGGGCAGTTGTTGAATTCCCTTGACTATATAATTTATAATATAATATATCCAATCCAATCACTACATAGCTAATACACGCTAACAATAGCTGTTTGTTATAGATTCGACCAAGTTTCCAATTTGAGAGCAAAACTATGCTGGTGTCAGATGACCACTAGATTTTTTCCTCTCTAAAAATACTGAAATATCTGAAAAGATGAATTATATAGAGCTAAATTTGGAAATACTCTTGACTCAAGAATTTAGGCTTGCAACAATGTGTTTTGCATTAATATTTCATGATGATTTAGACATCTAAATTAGTCTCATGTGAACTGGTTTTCTGTTCTTTTCTAAGTACAGGGACGCATGCCAGTTGTGTCTCTGTAATAATCAGATACATGCAGGAGAATGACTAGCTGTTTGAAACACTGGAGTATTCCTTTAATTGGAATTTATTCCACAGTGCTGTTGAATGCTCGATTCTGATTGGTCAGAAGGTGTTGATTAATTTTCTGTAAGAGCAGCATGGACAGTAGTTCCCGGCTGTATGGTGTGCCTTGCTCTTTGTTTGTTTAGCTTTTTTGTTTTCAGTGAAAGCACTTTGTAAAGCTGAATCTTTACAAAAGTCTTAAGTCTTACAAATGTAACATGGTAATATGACAAGCTGCTTTTTTTTTTTTTTGCCATTTTAACTTTAAGTGAGAGAGCAGCAGAGAGGCTGTTGTGGGAATGACTTTACAGCTGCTATTGTGTAACTTCTAACAACTTCTGCAGACATTCTACAACATTAAATAAAATGTATGATGTCATTCATTAATAAATGAAAAATTGTGACTGTTGACAAACTGTTGTGGTAGAAGAGGAATAAGAGGAATCCTGACTGCTTCAGTATGTGCTGTTATTGGAAACTAATGAACTTTGGGGTGGTGATGGTCCTTAGCTTTGCATCGAGCTCCATCCCATCACCTAGTCCTTGATTGTTTTCTCCATAACACGGAGCATCATGTTTTATTCCTTACCGATGTTCCGTTGAAGTGTGCATTTGATTTCATCTAGCTAATTTTAGAAGCACTATAATTTAGTTACAGTGCAAGTCAGGATGTTTCGTAATAAGTTCAATCTTAGTCCTGCTACACATCTTTCTCAGTTTCTGTTGATCTCTCTCTCTCTCTCTCTCTCTCTCTCTCTCTCTCTCTCTCTCTCTCTCTCTCGTTTGTTCTCTGGCCTAGTTAAAAGCGGGTGCTGTAACAGTAGCTGAGGCCATGAATGGCCTGTGCGTGGGAATGAGCACACCAGCAGGAACTGAGAATGTGTTTTGTTAAGGATTTTGTACTGAGCGATGAAACTAATCTACCTAGTCCCAGGATGATGCTGGCTCTTTGTGAAGGTGTGTTTGTGCAGTGTGTGTGTGTGTGTGTGTGTGTGAGGGCTGAAGATATCAGTAACTGCTGTCATTCCACCTATGATGACTGTTGGCTACAACTGCGCTGGCTTATTATTACTCTTTTGGTCCTCTCCGGACTTGTATCACAGATGCTCTCTATGGTATAATACACAGTGATGTCTTGGCAGTCCGCTTCCTGTTTATTGACTTCAGCCTCTTTTGCTCCTCTGAAACGAGGATTTGGCTCATGTGGCTGCTCCGTGAGAGTCTCATCAGTGTCCAGGAGGTGGGATCGGTACCTGTCCTCTGTCCCTTTGCTGCAGATGTCTCCCAGTGGGCTTTATGAGCTCCAGCTGTGCCGGCCACCTGGCCCCACTTCACCACCCAACACCTTCCTAACTCCCCAGAGTGCTGACCTAGATACTGAGCCCCAGGGAGCGGATAACAGCACCGTGCCACAAACAAACAACCCCAATCTGTCAGGTGCAAAGGACTGCAGAGGAAAGAGGGATTGTTAACTCTTAGGGAAAGAGAGATTGGTTTTGTGTTATTTTCTCAGGTGTCTGTGAAGAGTTTTGAATATCCTGGCCAGTTTAAATATCTCTTAAGTCAATGCCACTGGACACTTGGTAAAGTTTTTTTTCTTTCTTTCTTTTCATTTTTTTTTCTCCCTCCTTCGGATTAGCGTCAAAATGTCACTATTGTTTTGACTTTCTAGTGTTGCCCTCGGTGAGGATTTTCGATGTCACTTGACACTGTCCAAGATCTGTAACACACCAAGTCAATGTCAAGTACCAACCAAGGCAGGTACACCTTCTGTAAGCAGTTGCACTTGAGCCCCCCACAAACAGTACAGCTTGACTAATTTAAAATGAAAACCAGAAAAAAACAGTATGTCTGTGTTCCAAACTCTCTGAAGGCTCCCTGAAAGATTCAGTGTAGAGAAAGTCTGTGTTTTTCAGGGAGGATTCCAGTTAGAACCCATTTACCAAGCTAAGTAAGGAATGAAACATGGGGCGTGCTGCTATAGGCAAATAATCAATGACAGACCTTTTCCATTACTTTCTCATAATGGCATGTTCTGTTTTATTCCTCTTATACCAAAGCAATTTGACAATGTTTACAATTTTTTTACATCATTTACACTTACATTTAATGATGTGGAACATCTGTGAAAAAGTAAGATCCTATTATCACTTATATTGCAGCAGCTCAATATTTTTCCTCTCTCATGTTACCAAGGAGCTACAAACTGCAAAGTCCTCTGTCCTTAAGACATTCCCATGACTGAAAGCTTAAAGTAGTGACACTGGAGACTCTTTCCATCAATTATAATGAAATACCTCCAAACACCTTCGCCACATCAGTGGTTGTGTGATTTTGTTTGTTAAACATCACTGCAGTTATTATTAGTCTTCAATTATGTGGAGCGCCTGATAAGTAAAATTAATCAAAACCATCTGAGCAATCAGAATCAAGAATTCAGCAACTCTTTGGTATAAGAACGCTTAACTGTCCATGGAAAACCTCGAGCTCCTGTTTTCTTATCATTCTAAACAACATGGCTGAACCATCTACCAGTACCATATCTATAGTGATATTTATGCTAATTGAAATATAGCCAAGCAAAGTAGTATGCATACCAACTTAACACCACTGTTAAGCTGTTTAAATGGTTTACCATTGGTCAGTGGAATACCAGTAGTCAGCTTGCTCCATTTGGTCATTCTGTTGTAAAAATCGAGCTAGCTCCAGCAGATAGGTGGACGTTGTTAGATAATGAACAGATGGGCAGAGGTTGAGTAATAAGATCTCAGCCTTTTCTGCTTGTTAGGCCAAATAGTAGAGAACTTTTCCCTACTGGCCTACAATGCTGAATCGTCAGTGCTGATTCATCAGTGTTGTTTCAGTACAAAAGATGAAGAAAATGCTGCACAAACTACCATAGACACTCGGACACCAAAGCTTGATGGCTTCTCCTGTTTGGAAGCAGAGCTGCTGTGTCAGGGCCATGGACTCTGCTGATGTCAGTGATGCCTTTGTTCTCAATCATGGCTAAGGGTCTACTTTGCATTCCAGTTACTGACATAATCTTAACCTGCTCCTACCCTGAGAAATCAGGGCTCGGCACTCTCCTTGCTGATTTAACCCCCCCACCCTGAAGGTCTTCTGGTAGCCAGCTTTGTTGTCCAAGGTGCAGAGGTGAGTGATCGGGCCTGTTCTCAGTCGTCAGCCAGCACCAGAGCCTGCTTCCTCAGAGAAACAGGCCATGCATTGTTTTCCTAGCACAGTGGCAAGCAGTCAAAACCAGCTCAGCGGTTGATCTGCACCACACATCACACACACACACATACACAACCAGTATGGCTGTGCATACAGCCAGTCTTCTGGACTGCTTAAAGAAGCACCACATTGCCCCCCCTTTTCAGTTCCGCATTTCCTTTCATACAGTATCTGCTCCTGGTAAACAAAAACAGACCTAGTCTTTTTGTGGCGGTGTTTTTGTGTGTGCTTGTGCCTCTCCTGTTTTTGTGTTTGCACATTTGCACATTCCCATGTAGTAATGATGTTTGCTAATGGCCTGACGCTTCCTGATCCTGGAGATGGAGAAAAGTGCTGCGTGTCTGCATTCAGTGTTTCTTCCTGCAGTACACACAAACACACACACACAGCCCTAAAGCTATTTATGTTTTTCCCTAATTCCAATTTTTATAGTTCACCACAGCACACAACATGGCTGTCATGGATTGCTGGTAAACATGCAACTGGAGTCTTTTAGGGATTTGGGTTTTTATTGTACAGGCCTGGTTCTGATGTGCCTCATCTGCGTGTGGCATACCACTGCCTGCTCTTAGAGTGTGTGTGTGTGTGTGTGTGTGTGTGTGTGTGTGTGGCTAGAGATGGAACAGGAAGATCTGCAGTGTTGAATATTTAAAAATCTGCAACACAGAGAGAGTAGACTGCCCAAGGCAGAGCAGAGGCTACAGGGGATACATTCACAAGGCATCTTTTAAATAAATCTAATATCCTCCCAACTTTCCTGTCGGATGTTCACACTGAGTGCAGCGGCAGTAATTTTTCCCTCATGTCCTTTTCCACTGTCTAATAGCTCAATATTTCCAGCCCAATCCACCAGTGGAGCTGCTTTTTTTAACACATGATTATAAGCGCTGCAAAACCTAGTAGCTCCCACAGGATCACATGCGATCCATCGTAAAGGGCCATTAATCACTGTTACGCTGGCAACCAAATTTAACCAAATCTTTGTGCACTGCGTCTGTATCATACGTGCCATTCCGTGTACTGAGGAAAGAACAGAAACCCATTCAAATAAAACTCACTTCTAATGGAAGTCTGAGTGTAGCTGTTGGCAGAGTCATCTGTAAATGTTTCAGTGAAGCATATTTTTTTGGAGAATGTTTTCCTGAATTCTTCAGTCAGAAAAGTGTGTAGAGAGAACTACTTTTTTAGAGGGCAGAATTTGTACGTATTGTACAAAGTATTGTAGGAATTGTAAGCATTACGAAGCCTTGTTGTGTCTGATCACACCACGGAACCTTCGGGAAAGTGTCTTTATTGCCTTGCTTGTATCGCACTCGTATGTCATGACGATCTTTCATGTGATCTTGTTTGTTTTTAGTTGCGTTCAAGTCCTGTCTCCACCCTTATCCTGTCACTGGTCTGTTGCCTGATTTGTTGTTATTCACCTCTTCTGCGTTTAGTTCTGACTAGTATGTCTGCTTCTAGCCTGTTGTTTCAGTGTCTCGCGAAGTCTTACCATGCAGTGTTGGGTCCAAGCCTTGTTTTCCAGGTTCAGACCATTTCCTCTTTCCCTTGTTTCCGATTATGGATGAACCTTGTGCCACTGTGTCTGCCTGCCACTTGCTCAGTGCAGAGAAAACTCACATTTCCTTTAAGGGCTTTAACAGCTTTCGATTCCCAGGATTCCCTCTATACTACTATTATATTTCTTTATTATTTCATCAAGGTCTGATTGATATTTTTTCCGTCTAGCTAGCATATTCCAGGGGTACACAGTCAGGTTTTCCTGCAAAAAAAAAAGAAAATATTTCTTTAAAAAAAAATGCTAATAAAAGATTGCTAATGTGAAGTGATGTATAGTATAAGCACAGACCTTACGTTTATATTTATTACAGTATAGTTAGCCAGGTTGAAGCTTTTTAGCATTCGATCCCACTGACCCACCGCCATCGCAATCAGGCTTTGATCAGTGCCACTGTGGGTTTGTTGCTGGAATCACTTAAGACCACAGAGCGATGAGATTTCCAAAGCTGTGACTGTGCTTTAGAATATCGTATCATCTTTTTCTAAACAAGTTATTCCTGGTAAAGGATGAGCTTGTGGTGTCTGACTGTCATGGAAACTGCTGACAATCTTCCCGAAATCATGCTCCAGAAACAAATTCTTTCTTCCACTTTTTTGGATTTTTCCATTATCTGACTTTATTTTTATTGTCAACACTGCCACTGATAGTAAAGCCATATGTTTCTAAGCCAGCTGTCATGATGAACTGCTCCGAAGAAATGCTTACGGTTACGGTTCCAACGAAATCAAAAACAAATATGAGCAAACAGGATCTGGAGATCATGAAAGTAGCTGTGTTGTTCTTAATGGATATTTGTGAACGAGTGAACGAAGAAGTTACACAACAGCCTCTGCATTTTCACCGCGCAAAATGTGAAATGCTGTGTGGAAGCGCCACTGGAGAATAGACAGTGGCGATATTCACGTTTGACACTCACGTTTGGTGTCTTCCTTCTTTGCACCTTATTCCTTACACACTCATGGCCATTCTTTTGCAGGGAAGATTCTGCACTGCATGATGGACTGCTAAATAGCAAGTGCTGGTGCCCTCGTTTGGTCAGAATTAGTACTGCCACTTCTGGATGTGTAAATATATTTCATATTTCACTTTTTCAACAGTCGTTTTCTAAATTTAAATAAGTGAATACGTCTCATTTCCTCAGTCGGTCTGTCATCCTGGCAGAACTGCTCGCTTTTCCTTTGCTCCATCCTTTGAGCTCTACTCCGCACTCATGAAGTATGATTTATGGACTCACTTATTGAATTGCTGCCCTCTTTTTTTTTTCCCCTTGCACTTTTTTCTTACTCAATATGGTCAAGGTATTTATACCTCCGAGTGATCTGTGTATAGTCTTTCACAGCTGACCGCAGGAACACGGCTGTGCCGGGACAGCACACGCAGCAGGATACAGAGCAGGTGTTGTCTGAAGTCCTGATTGAGTCACTTAACCTCGAGCTGAGGGAAGATCGCACGCACACACACGGGACAATCAAATCTTATTATCACCTCCATGCTTTGAGCAAGCGACAACACGTGTGGGCTGAAGAAGAAGCGGGATGGTAAACTGAAGAGGAGGAGGAGGAGGAGGAAGCCGTGAGGCACGGTGATGAATTAGAGCAATATCAGAGAAACAGCACTGTACTCAACTCAGACTCCTTGAGTTTCTACTCTGCTTGATTTCCTGCTGGGATTGCCTCGCCGCTTGATTGCCGCAGGCCGGTTTGATTCAAATGCTGCTTAACACAGACCCCGATGCCAGCACACACACACTCACTCACTCACTCACTCACTCTCCGGGGCGTCAGCGCTTCCAGGGATCATCTTTGGCTTCCGTCTGCACCACAGTGGAAATTTTTTCCATCTCTCATAGTCATTTCCACCACCAGCGTTTACTCCTGTGGAGATAAATGTAGCCATGATGAAGCATTTGGAGTAGTCTGTCAGACAGCTGAACGCGCCGTTCCCTCTATTGTCCTGCCACGGAGACGTTTCAGTTTTAAACGGGAGGCGAGGCATGACCTCTGAGCGGCTCCCTTTCTGTAGGAAGGCTGGCTGCTTTAATTTCCACCATCAGCCACGGTCTTGATGATGCACTGATGTAATCAAATGGGAATATGAGAATGTGATGAGTAGACAGCTAATTGTTCTATAATGAGGTAAAAGCTTGTTGCAGGACATGGATGGTATAATTAGAAGCTGAGGAGCAGAGAAAGAAAAGAGTAACAGCGCCCCCTTCGGGAGGGATTTATTTATTATTATTTTTATTCCTGCTAATTACTCTGCTCAACTCATCTTCAGGATATTTCTGTTTTCTGTACTATTCCACATTTCCCAGCATGTCATTACAGTTTCACATTTTCATTGGGATTGTATATTACATCTACTCAATAAAAATAAAACTACCACAATGGTGGCATTTG
>CM074949.1:19927626-19945016 GCA_037577455.1 Pangasius macronema
ACTCGAACCCACCACCTTCAGGTTCACCTTCGGGTTACAAGTCCGACTCTCAGACCATTAGGCCACGACTGCCCCGGAGGATGATTGGCTGTTCAGTGAGATTATAGTTACTTGGGTATTCCACAGTTTTGATTTGCTCTCACCTCACCTGTACAAGGTATTCTGTGCTTCTGATAGCTTTTCAGAGATGTGTTAGGAGAGAGAGAGAGAAAAATCGATGCCCACTGGGATAGGGGCTAAGGAGCAGCTTGGAACTGAGCTTGTACTGAGAGATTACTCCTAATCCTGAATGTGCTAAGAGCTCACACTCACACTTTGCTAAGTAGCGTCTGAGAATAAAATCTGAAGGAGCACTGATGTCGTCTGCATTCAGAAAGAAAAACATATTGATTAGAATCAGTTGAATACAATTATGGATTCTTTTCCTGTTTACGCAAACTGTTTGGCTAAGAGAGAAAGAGCCATCTGTTGGTCATGAGAGTTTGCCAATGCATTTAGAAAAAATGGTCCATTATATAACGTGCGAATGAACAAGAAGGATGGCAGCAGTTCTGCTGATTTACTTTAACCATAAACCAGGCGATGTGTGGAAGTCGAGCAGCTAAGAGCATGGCTGATCTAGTAACATTATAACATCTGTACAACAATATTCATTTAATCCTCTTATTTTTTTTAAAGCATAATAGCCATTAATATTAGATTAAAAGACGTGTTGATATTTAGACGTTTCATAATTTAAGGTGATCCTGCAGTACCGTCTTTTGCCTTTAGGAGGTGCTGCAGATTTAATTTTTACATACCACATGGATGGAAAAAGGATAGAAAAAGTCAGTGCAGCTGGTGAAATAAATCAGTGGAGGGCTTTAATGTTCTTGAGGTGATGGTGGGGGGGCAGAACGTTGCGCAGTGTTCTTTAACAGAACGTGAGTGAATCGCAGTGTCAGTGCTGTCCCCGCAGTGTCAGTGCTGTCCCCGCTGTCCCCGCAGTGTCAGTGCTGTCCCCGCAGTGTCAGTGCTGTCCCCGCAGTGTCAGTGCTGTCCCCGCTGTCCCCGCAGTGTCAGTGCTGTCCCCGCTGTCCCCGCAGTGTCAGTGCTGTCCCCGCAGTGTCAGTGCCAGTGCTGTCCCCGCAGTGTCAGTGCTGTCCCCGCTGTCCCCGCAGCGTCAGTGCTGTCCCCGCAGATTACTGCTGCAGGCATGGGTCTGAGAGAGGGACCACTGCGGGCGCACATCTCCAGCTGAGCTGCGTTCGGTCTCTCCAGCACAAAGAGCAAGTTCAATTCCAAAGCTGAGAGCAAAACCACAGAAGAATGATAGCTTCTTGCCTTCCTCCTTCCTTTCCTTTCCTTCCATCTTTCTATCTTCCTGTCTTTATGTCTGCCTGAATTGTTCCTTCCAACATTCCTTCTATCCTTCTTGTGTGCCTTTTTTCTTCTTTCTCTTCTTCCTTCCTCCTTTCCTGCCTTCCTTTTGTTTTCCTGCCTGCTTGACCTCTTTCCTTCCTGCCTTCCTTCCCTTGTGTGCCCTCCTTCACTCCTCTCTTCTTTCCTTCCTTCCTTTCTGTCTTCCCGTCTTTATGCCTGCCTGAACTGTTCCTTCCTTCATTCCTTCCATCCTGTTTGTGTGCCTTTTTTCTTCTTTCCTTTCTTCCTTGGTGACTGACCTCCGGAGAAGGAGAACACCGCTCCACATACCAGTGACCATCCAGGGCTGGGGCATTGAGTTGGTGAATAGGTGCAAGTACCCGTGTGTCCACTTAAACAGTAGACTGGACAGGCTGGATAACACCGATGCTCTGTGCGAGAAGGGCCAGAGTCGCCTCCACCCGCTGGCGAGACTAGCGTCCTCTGGAGTGTGCAGGACATTATTAATGACGTTTTTTCGATACTGTGGTGGTCTCCGCAGTTCTCCATTCTGTAGTCTGCTGGGTGGGAGGCAGTACAGAGCAGGACAGGAAGAGAGTGAAGCTGCTTAGGAGAGCCGGCTCTGTCCTGGGCTGCCCGCTGGACTCTGTGGAGGAGGTGGGTGAGAGGAGCATGTTAGCCAAGCTGATCTCTGTTATCAACACCACCTGGAGGGGTCTGTGGAGGCCCTGGGTAGCTCGTTCAGCAGCAGACTGCTACACCCCCAGCGCTACCGCAGGTCATTCATACCAGCGGCTGTCAGACTTCACAACACCGCGTTACAGAGATGTTCTAATGTGCAATATTTTATAATTTGATATGATTTTATTTCTTTTATTAATCCTAAGGTGTATAGACTTTAATACCTGCACTTTAACTCTCTGTGAGCTGCTGCGATAAGTGAATTTCCCCACTGTGGGATCAATTAAAGTTTATCTTATCTTTCCTTCCTTCCTTCTTTCCTGCCTTCCCTTTTTCCTGCCTGCTTTACCTCTTTCCTTCCTGCCTTCCTTCCCTTGTGTGCTTTCTTTCTTTCTTTCTTTCTTTCTTTCTTTCTTCCTGCCTGTCTGACCTCTTTCCTTCCTGCCTTCCTTCCATCCTTGTGTGCCTTCCTTCCTTTGCTCCTGTCTTCCTTCCTTCCTTCCTTCCTTCCTTCCTTCTTTTTTCCTTCTTGTGTGCCTTCCTTCCTTTGTTCCTTCCTTAACTAACTAACTACAAAAGAAGCTACTTTTCATTAATATTCAATATACAATATTATTCTTATTTTTCTACTCATTAAAAGTGTTTTTTGTTTGTTTTCTGTGTTTGTGTTAACTTGGTAAAGTGAACTTGGGCTTTAGAAAAGCACTACATACCTTGAGCACACACAAACAAGCAAAACAAAAAAAATCTAACAATTTAATAACAATGTTTATTAATAAATAAGTAAATAATTTATGAGCTGATTGATTAATTATGACACAGGGTAGTACAGATCATGGCACAGGTCTAAATGTATATATCAATCCTATCGCTTTACACTCTTTACTCTTTACACGCCTTATCCTCCATCACTTCTGCTAAAACTAGTGTTGACCAGAAGATGGCGCCATAGTGGTGTTGTGTCTGCCACATTGCACCGACGAGTCGGTGATGAAGCAGCAGCACAGTAAACCAGCCGAGCGTACCGGATTATGTGCGAGCGAATTTATTAGGGATTTTATTGCTACATTTACATGCTTCTTTTTTGTCTAGCTTCAGGAAGTCTCTCTTTAAAAAAACACAGCTCCCCTACTGCACAGAACGTTTTACAGACTGTAAAACAACCATGATAAAAACCCGAGACAGAATTAGGAGTTATGCTAATGCATTATAGTGAGGAGTAGGAGTTAAATATCGTATCGCGGCAGATAAAAAGTGCCGCTGTGTTCCGTTCACAGGGAACCTGTGTACAACTGTGTCTCGTGATACCTTTATTCAGTGTTTTAAAAGAAAATTATACTGAAAAGGAAGAAAGATCTCAATGTTAAAGATTCACCAAGTTGCATTCAGTTTGTAATTAATGTAATTTTTTTTTAATTGCTGTAAAAAATAATTCAGCATACCCGTGTTATCTCAGAACAGTGTTGACAGTTGGTCATGATCGATCTCGAGTTATGATATAGATATAGAAAGTGATATAATAGAGTTGTGTGTGGTCTGGAGCTCTGATATCTATCACAGGATGTACAGTACGGCGCTGTTGGGGTCCACTGTGGGCTTTTTGCTTTCAGAGAGGATAGACTCTTTCTACTTGTAGCAGAGAGATGGCATAGCTCTCTCTATAGTTCTAGCTAATGATGTTTCTGTGGCTCTATGAGGAAAAATGCTTGCTGCCTGTCTGTGCTAAAGGCTGGAGGCTAAAGCTGAAGTCAGTGAAGCTTAGAGGACATCAGAAAGACTCCATAGCTCTCTGCCTACCTGCTAGCACTAAAGAGCATACATCAGAACACACACACACACACACACACACACACAGCTTCATGTGGTGGCCTGACTCTCTTACATAACTCTCCCTCTCTCTCTCAGTTTACAGTAAGTTTCAGAAAATTAGCAAAACACATTATATAAGACCGTTTTTTTTTCCTGGTTGTGATAAAAGTGCCCCTGGGGAGAATAAGAGCACCGAGCATCTTCCTGTAATGTCTAACAGAAGTGGAGAAATGGAGACACTTGTAGAGGATCTTGCACTCAGTACAGAACATTTCAAGCTCATTTGGCTGCATGGATGTAGTGTTATAACACTTGCCAAGAATCCCTGGAGCACCAGCCACAGAACAGCCCCAGCGCATGAGTGGTGCACCCCCCTGTATCACACCGGCTTTGGGGGCTTTTCTTTATGTGCCCTTTCACACCGCAACCCAACTGCAGCTCATCTTCCAGTTCAACGTGGCAAATTCTACAGGCTTTATTTTGCGGGTTGCTCTCAGAAGAGCAACTTCATTCTTGCCTTCCTTCCTTCTTTCCTTTCTGACTGACTGCCTTTCTTCTTTCCTTCCCTCCCTTCTGCATTTCTTCCTGCATTCCTTCCTTTATGCTTTACTCTCTGTTCTTCCTTCCATCCTTCCTTCTTTGCTTTTTGCCTTCCTTACTTCCTTCCGTCCTTCGTTCCTGTCTACGTGCCTTCTTTCCATTCTTCTGTCTTTTTATGCTTTTGTCCTTTTTGTCTTCCATCCAGCCTTCCTTCCTTCCTTTCTTACTGCCTGCCTTCTCTCCTACCTTGTCTTTTTTGCCCTCCTTCCTTCTTTCTTTCTTTCTCATTCGTTCTTGCCACCTTTCTTCCTACATTCCTTCCAGCTTGACTTCCTTTCTTTCTTTCTTTCTTTCTTTCTTTCTTTCTTCCTATCTTTCTTGACTTCTGTGAACTTGAACACTTTTTTTTCTTATGATTTTATTGGTGTGTAACCTCATATTTGGTCAAAAAGAGCAGTAATAAAAAAAATTCTTTGGGGGTCATTAATTTTGCCACATATGCTTTTGAGAGAAATTGCTTTTAAAAGTGGATATATATGGATAATTTTGTTAGCGAAAAGGTACATGCTTTTTCCAGTGATTTTTGCTTGGAAAACATTGTGTGCCATGTTTCTTTTACATTTATGGCATTTGGCAGTTTATGCACTCATTTCTGTGTATTCTCGTGATGGGTGCCAATAATTATAATAAGGACGTAAATGAGAGTCTGTCTGAGCTGCTCTGCTCATTTCTGCCCCGTTCTTTCTCACTCTCTTCTTACCGAGCGCTGAGTGGGGAGGAGGGGAGGAGGGGAGGAGCAGCAGACCACGTGCATGTGTGTATGCTTGTGCGCGTTCACGCGTGTGTATGTGTGTGCGCGCGCGCCCTGTTCCCATGCATTTGCTAGACCTGCACTGAGAGAGGGGCGACTCACACCTCCACACCTCAAGCGCGTGTGTGTGTGCGCGTGTGTGTGTGTGTGTGAGAGGATAGGACAGAGCAGTAGAGACAGCTTCTGTTAGTGGGTGACACTCTAGCATGGCGCTGCTGCTGGACTGCCCGCCCTGCATGGGTGCCTACTACTGCCTCATGAGGACCAGGTTCAAGAGGAGGCGCAAGAAGCGCTCTGAGCGCAAAGGTCAGCCTACTCGCACTATCACACACCAGAGCCAGGGCTCAGGCTGAGAGAAGCGTTAAGCCTGGATGTCTAAACTCTAGATCTCTTTAGTTGCAGAAGTGAGGGTTTGGTTGTTTAGGTATTTGGTGTACAGATGTGTATGTTTATAGGATGTGTATTGTTGTGCTATGCAGGAAAATCCCACAGCTCTGATTCAGGTGACTCCTGTCTCTCTGAGGTGCTGGATTTGTTTCCAGTGTGTGTGTGTGTGTGTGTGTGTGTGTGTGTGTGTGTGTGTGTGTAAGGGAGAATTAACACATGATTGTGGAGAAGCTTTGTAACCTGGAAAGAAGAATATATCAAACTCTTTGTTGTTTCAAAGCACGTCAAGCAAAATGTGTATGATTCAGTATGTCTCATACACTAACTAGCTAACTTATGCTAACTAGCTGTATATGGTTGAAATGACGATAAAGCCACTACACTTGACTTGATGTTTTTTGTGATTTTATTTTATTCAGTAGTGTCTCCGGGTCCTTAGAAAGTCTTAATTTGTCTAAATTCCAGTCATTTTCATTCAGCCACTCTGTCCGGGCTAGGGTCATGGTATCCCTGAAACACTGAGCAGGAGACGGGAATACACCAATCCCTGAAACTGCATTTTACAAATTAAAGACCAAAACTCCTTAAACTCCCACACTTGTAGGACTAAAGCTATGAATTTATGATTTATATATATTTAAAAGGTATATCCTGAATTTATATATTTCTGTAAAGCTGCTTTGTGCCAATGTCCATTGTTTAAAGCACTATACAAATAAACTTGAATTGAATTAAAGCTCAAATCTAGAACTCAGATCTAGAAGGGTTCTTCGGTTGTCTTGTGTTTTGGGGGAAAACACACACGTAAAAACCCTACGACAGGAAGGGTGCTACACTGGAGCCCTGCAGGAAGTTAAGAACCCTTAACTATACATAGCAGCCGTTGAAGGTCCCTTTTTTTAATAAAAAATTAAAAAAAAATTTAAAAAAAGAGAGTGAAGGATCTAGTGGTGGCTCCAGACTTACAGTCCTCACTTGTGTAGCTACTTAAATTTACGGTTAGTTTTGCTGTGATTACTGAATCATTCATAGTAGGTTATATTATGATTAAAGATGAAAGAATTATTAAAAAGATGAGACTTAATGAAGCTAAGCAGCGGCTGTTGTTAGCGATGTGCTAATGTGCTAGCATACACATAAACACATGTGGAAATAATAGCTGGAAAAGGGCAAATACGCACACAGTTAAAACTTATGACCGGTCATTTTTACGTAAAACTGCTTTAGTGTAGTATAATTCAGTTATATTTATTTAAAATCAATTTATTTGTGTAGCGCTTAGCCATTTTTTTTGCAGTGGTGTTACTACAGAAGAGCGTTAGCAGACATGAATTTTCCTTGCATGTGAGTTGTATGAAGTATTTTATATTTGGTATGTCACCATTGCAAATTGTGGGTGATAAACTCCACTTGACATGTGTTTAAAAAAAGCGTAAGAAGTATTAAATGTAACATGAGGAGAGCTACAGACACGCCAGACATGGTGGGCTTGTTAGCTGATGAGATTGTTTAGCAGATGAGAGAGCCGATCATTCGTACATCATTACCTCCTTGGGGTTTGAAGAACTTAATCAGGTTTGGGAGTAATCAGTGTTCAGCTGTGCAGGCTTTGTTTTATTCACCTCCATTTTGTGTCTTAAATCTTTTCTAAATGTGCTAGGTGCTTATGAAGAGCAGTACAATCAACAGTTTATGTTTCCTATGTTTACCTCAGGGAGGTTTAGCAAGTATGATCCCTTTGTCCGTGCCTCAGGGTCTTAAAGCCCTCCAGGTATGGATTTGTTCATTAAGTAATGTATGATGGTAAAGATCTTTTCACACTACAGTTACTGAATGTTTTTTACTGAGAGCTCCATGTGTTACATGACCTGATGTTATGTTCTAGAGAAGAGGTTAAATGTTGGAGCTTTTACCTCACCAGAGCATTTGCGACTGGTGTTCTACCCAACCTCCAGAGGTTTTCTTAAGTGTCTTTAGAAGAAAGTCATAAGTCACCGTGAAAGACAAGGTGAAATGGCAATTATGTAAGGAATAAAAATATGATGGGACATATTATAGGAAAATAATCAAATGAGGGTGTTGTGATACAGCCTGGTGTGAAGGAGCGTTACTTTTTCCCCTCCAGAATTGCTTATTTTCCAGTAACAGCACATTCTGAAGTGTTTTATTCCTTCTACACCACAGCACTTTGCCAATGATGACAATTTACTTAAATTGTTAAAATAGCAATAGTAATTTCCTGTTGTGGAACATCTCTTTTTTCCTCTCTGTTGAAGTTAATAAGACGAATGGACCCAAAAAAAAACAGAAAGTCCTCCATCCATAAATGGTAAATAAACTTTTGCCAAAATGTTAAATGACCATGCATTGTTCATTTTCACCATAAATTGCTGTAGAAGTTGTTACTATAATTATAATGAATTAGGACAAGTGCATTAATATAAACTTAAACACTAGTTATAATAGAGAGGTCAACAGTGCTGTGATTATAAAATGACACCACAAGTTGATACCACGGTGCCACAGTGCTATTGAATTCTCGAATCTGATTGGTCAGAAGGTGTGCATTTTTGGATGAATGATAGGTTAATATTAATGCGCTCCTTCTAATACAGTATGTTATTATTCCTATAGAAACAGCTCATGCACAGAGACTTGTACAGCAGGCGGACCATGTAATCTAAGATTAATAATAATAAATGAATTTAAAAAAAAAAAAAAAACAAAGAAAACCATGTATTTGTTGATTTTGACCTTTTTTGTTAGAAGACATTTGTGTAACTTGTCTGGAAGGAGTCCCGGTTGTCGGCGTTTTGTAACAGTCACAGTGCCTTGCGAGGTTTTCCAGCAGATGAGAGTACGCCTTCCAGTTTCTTAGCAAAATGACAAGCTGCATCATTGTTGAGAGTGAAAGAGAGAGAGAGACACTGTCGAGAGATACAACTTGTCTTCTGGATTTTCCGCAACATTAAATCTCAGCTATAAACTGCTAAAATGCATGATGTGTCATTCATTAATAAGTGTAGGATTGTAGTCATTGGCAAATCGCTGCGGTATAAGTGGAATAACACGCTCCAGACTGCGCGGTTATACCAAATAATCCGCTTCGAACTTTGTGTCGTGCCATATCACGACCTGAGGAAGTTCTGTAACATACAAAAGGCATAGCATTTCAGTGGAAGATGGAAAGATTTTGTTTTGTGATGCATCATGCAGAATATGGCCAAAGACCTGGAGAAAGATAAGAGAAAAATTTCTTATTTTTTCTCTTTTTTCAGCATTCACAGGCAGGGAGTGAAAACAGTAGGCGCTGTCAGGTGGGCTTTTGCTTTTTCCCAGCAGGGCCTCTGCGAGCACTTGGGGCTGTGCGGAATTAGCAGTGGAGCCGGCAGGTACTGAGCTGTGCTTTCAGAAAGCGCTACACCACACCTTAGCTGTCTGCCTTAACACCCACTCTGAAATGAAAGGCAAAATCCCGAGGTGCTGAAACGGCATTTTCACAGCGCTAAAGCCACATGCCGAGTTAAGATGATTGTCACAAACGGTAGTGTGTCTCGCTCTTATATCAGCCAGTGCCAGAAACGCAAGAGAGAGGCAGCGCAACATGGACGTCTCCTTTAATCTGATTCACTCGAACACTCGCTGAAAAATTCTCCCTCACTCTTTCAGGCACCTGTCCAGATGGAAGAATGCGTGCGCTGTATCATCGGCTCGTTGTTTTCTCTCCTCCTCGTGCTTTAATTCTCCCCATCTCTGAGTCGCACTAATGACTCTTAGTGCTGGATGCACACTTGATTCTTTTAAGCCTTAATTAGAGAGAAAAACGAATGTATGAAAATGAAACCCTCACAGTTACAGACTGGCGGAAATATTTTTCCATCAGATTATCATTCCTAGAAGGAGAGAAAGGTCTCAGCCGGAAGCCTCTCCATTGGGCCGCTGATGACATGTGAAATGAGGAGGAGGACCAGTTTCTGCACAGCCAGCAGAATGACGCAAATGAACTGTTTCAGATGGACTGGATATTAACAATGATGCATGGCTCGCGCTGACTACACCAACTTTTGCAGTTACACATCATTTTCACAAGTTATAGAGGAGCGCACCGATTTTGGGTTCTTAATTTGATAAATTGTATTTGTTTTCTGTTTGCAAGCAAGCAAAAATGTTTAAAAAAAAAAAACTGCTAAGATTGCAAAAATTCTGTTTCTGAAATGAAGCATAAAATATGAAAATATAAATATATAAATATAAAATATACATTTAAAAATATAAATATAAAAATATAAATTTCCCTTATAACAACTACTATATATTGGTTGTTGTTGTTGTTGTTTTTTTTGTACATGAAATATTCCATGGTCAATATTCAAACTTGGTGAAACTGAACTTAAAAATGTAATACCTTTCTTGTGAAATTTACACCCACAAATAGATGTTTCTTTCCTACTTGATTAGTAATTATTTGGCTTCTTAATTAATTAACAAGTAATTATCCTCTCCGAGGCTGCTGCTGTTAGATGTTTTTCTGGCTGCCGTCGTCAGAGCTGTATCCCATTACCCGCCTGCTAACAGAGACGTCTGCATATTCATTAGGCCAAATGATGCCAGCCCTTATTGTTGATTAAGACGTCTGCGCTATTGTGTGGCTGTTGTTTTGTGGGCGAGGCCTGAACAATGCATCGGCGCTCTGTTATAGTAGGAAATTAGCTGGGTCACACGAGCGCTGCATTACCATGGCCTAATTAGACTTGATTAGCACGCTGCATAAAGGAGGCTGGGTCATGCAGGGACTATTGTAGTGGAACAGTCCTGAGAGAGAGAGAGAGAGAGAGATTGTGTTGGTCTAGAAGGAGCGCACAGTGCAGCTGGCCTCATTAAACTGGCTTGCCGAGGTCTCTAACATGTCTGACGAGTAAACACGCACTTACACAAACAAAACTTTCTGCCCCATCCGTAATAACGGAGCCGTAGTCTGCTCTCTGACCTTCTCCATTACTCCTTCATTACTACTGCACACAGGAAATACTCCTCTTTCTTCCCTTCCTTCCTGCCATCTGTCCATTCATCTACCCATCCATCCAGACAAGCATCTGCTGTGGTGCTATCTTTGTTTCTTACTCCATCCATCCTTCCTTCCTTCCTTCCTTGCTTCTTTCCTCACATTCATCCATCCGTCAATCTGTTATGCTCTCTTACTTGTTTCTATGCTTCCTTCCATCCATCTGTCCATTGTGGTGTTTCTTTTATTTCCCTTTCTTGCTTGCTTCCTTCCTTCCTTCCATCCATACATCCATACATCCAAATATTCACTGTGGTGGTGCCTTCCTTTCTTACCCCTTCTATCTTTCCACCCTTCCATCCATCCAAACATACATTGTGGTGGTATAGTTCTTACTCTGTCCTTCTTTCCTTTTTTCCTCCCTTCCTTTCTTCTTTCCCTTACTTGCTCACACACCTACTGTGTGATCCATGGATCAGATAGCGTGTGTGTGTGGGGTTCTCCATGGCTGCTCTCCTCCTCTTTTCTCCACACACCTGCCTGCCCATCAGCATTAGCTTCAAACTTATTTATAACTCAGCGAAGTTCTACACACACACACACACACACACACACACACACACACACACACACACAGATACATAGTGTTGAAGCTTAGCAAACTGTCTTACATGCTAAAGGACAAACAACACACACACACACACACACACACACAGATACATAGTGTTGAAGCTTAGCAAACTGTCTTACATGCTAAAGGACAAACAACACACACACACACACACACACACACACAGATACATAGTGTTGAAGCTTAGCAAACTGTCTTACATGCTAAAGAACAAACACACACACACAGTCACTAATTTTAATAGAGGCAAACTCATCTGTGTGCCTCATAATAACACTGTGTAGCAATTTGTAAGCCAAGACTGCTGCAGCATCTCATCACTGTTCTCAAGCAGGTAAACATGTCATGTTGCTCTTTGTTTAAGCTGCTCTATTGCATGATTTCTGGCAGTATGTCCAGAGAAGCTTTCTGATCTTTCTGAAATGTAACTGAGGACACAGGACACAGTCTTCAGGATGGGTTCTCATTAACATGACACGTGGGGTTTTTTTTTTGGGGGGTCTTTTTAACTTCAAGACAGAGAGAGAGGCTAGTGCAGGAGTGACTGTCTCTAGCTGCTGTAACAAAGTGATAACAGGAAGTAAACTCTTCTGCTGGATGCTCCACATCATTAAACGTAACTCTAAAAATTTTAATTATGATGTGCCATTTGTTAAGTAATGTAGAACTTGTAGTTGTTGACAAATCACTGTAATATATAAAGCTGGAATCAATAAAACAAGTAAAAGGAACCTCCCTTTGCCACATCACACTACTGCGTCATTGATGATTTTCTTGCAACAGCTCACCACGCAAGTGTTTCATTCCTTAATTATTAAAGGTATTATTTTATTCACCTGGCTGTACTATATTCGATCCTCTAGATCCCTGTTTATTCATAAGCATTGCTTTTTCAGGCTTTTTCATTATTGCCCATCATTAAAACCTCATAATGGTGAAGTTCTGAGTAACTTTGTAACTCAATCATATTCTTAACCAATGAGACTTATATGTGAGACAGCTGTCAGACTTCTAAGCTGAAGTCTGATCACTTTTGAGTGCACTGCTGAGTGCATCATATGTTTCCAGACTAATTGTGTTAACCCTGAGCAGCATGCTGTAGTCTCTGACGCTGCTGAGAGTAGACGAAACTGAGGTCAACGCTGGTCATGAATTAGCAGTCTCAGGTTCGTTCTTTATTGATGTGAAAAGGGGTAATTTGCCTCTCAGAACACAAATGGCTAATGGCAAATTGCTAATTCCAACACGTTCCCATCATTTCAGTTTCAGTAAATATCTTTCCATCCACGGCAGTGCAGTTATTGCAGTCATCTCTCACATTTCCTCAACGCATTTATCAAGTCCTAGAAATCAAGAGCCACTTTGTCAAAGCGTCCTGTCGGCCCCCTTTGTGGTGTGAAGTCCTAAAAGCATTCAAAGTGTAAAAAACCTGCAATTTGCCGCAAGGTGAAATTGGTGTTGGCAGACTAATTCAAATCTGTTATTGGTCATTAAAGTGCAGAAATTGAATAATGGAGTGGCAGGATTTTTGCGGCGATGGGCGGTTTGCGCTGCTTGTGCCGAGGCAGAGGGGTGGCTGCGCTCGTCACCCCCACACACCCGGCCCATCAGTTTTAATCAGGCAGAGCGACGGGCGGCTCTGTCCTCCGGGAGCCTCTCTTCATTAAGCGCTCGGTCAGCCAGCATCACTTGCACGTGTGCTCCATTAAGGATCATTACCTGGGTTCAGCCACTGTGCAGAACTGCAGAGGAGCTGAGCAGAGCTGCATTGCAGCACAGACGAGTATCTCTGTACATCATGAACACACCTACAGACCTGCCTTCCACAAATCCCTTTCTGCTGATCCATGCAAATGTAAAGCCCAGTGGCGTTTTAAAGATTTTGTGGGATGTTAATTCCGTTTTCTGAATCTCTTTTCCCAGTATCATATATGAGAAATCCGGCTGCCCCATGGCCTGGGAGATATCATTTCAAGGAGTTACCTGGAAAGATGAGTGAGGCTTGCGGCTCCATTTTGGAAAGGCTCCTCATTTCTGAGTGAATCAGTTTTGAACACTGGATCTATCTGTCTGCGTTAGGACTTGGTGGGGTGGCTTTGACAGTTTGCGTTGGACACTGGGCTTCAGCATCCCTCATATTCCCTCATGTTAGCAAAAACCCATCCATCTCTGTCTGCTCTCGCTTTTTTGCTCGCACTCACTCGCTCCCTGCCTCATGATTACTTTTCCATGCCTGGCGCCCTCCGACCTCCACCTGCTGTTGACAAGTGGGCACCTTGTCTCAGACCTGCAGGGCCACAAGGCTATAAACTTGGAGACAAATTGCCATTTTTCTCAGTCTGTGAGGCGTATCTTGCATGCTGGACTGCAAATTGTAAAATAAAACTGATATTTTGTTTGTTTTTCCTCATCTTTACTTATCATGTAGGTTCAGCCATGCATTAAAAGCAGACTAGTCAGAGTCAGCAGTGTCGTTATGTCTTCCTTATAACCATTTCTCTTTTAATGTTTGTTTAATCTCCAGTCAAGATCTAGATTTAGAGAGCATGCCAACACACTCAGTGCTGGTTACTAGTTTGTAACACTGCTATTCCAGACTTTGTTGGTTTACTTGTCTCACAAGCCAGATGTCTAGTACTAGTCTGGTATTTCATCAATAAACATGAACATGAAACTGCTACTTTCCCAGAATGAAGCCATTTGAGTGCCATGGCAGATGACCACCAGCAGACCTCGCTGAGGGACTCCTCTCATTTACTCATACTCATACTATCTGCTTCTAACCAAGTTTTTTTTTTCTTATTTTACATTTTATAGCTTTTAAAGATGGGACTCTGGGAACATCTTTCAGTCCAGCCCCCATATTGTGTTCCAAATCCTCATTGTATCATGGTGTTGTATCATTTCCTACTTGATGCGCAGAAGTGTATGGAGCCAGTCTTCAACCTTCAGGTATTCCGTGGTCCATGGACGGAGCATCTGAGGTTGAGATGCACTTGACATTAGTCCTGATTGGGAATTGAGAACGAGAAAACCAACACGACTGTCACTTCAGTGTATTTATGCAACTCTTCTTTGTCATGTTTGTCATGTATGTCTTTTAAACATTTCAGCACCCACTCACCAAATGCGACGTCTTCATTTTCTTCGTTCACTGCTGTACGTGCTGGGACGTGCTGAAACCTCATAAAAAGTCTTGATGGAGGGTAAAGCCATGCCCTAATGATTCCATCTTCTTTTAATACTTTTATTTCCTTCTTACACAGCACCTTGTGTCTTCCTGTTCGGACTGTAATGGGATAAGAAGTGAACTGACTTTTCCCTGCGCTGGGTGTGCTGTAATTGGAGTCTGATGGGGAGCCTAATTGTAAATGGGTTTTGTATCACTACTCATTTCTTCTGATGTCCAGTGAAGGCTCGTCCGGTTTTTGCTGGGGGAGAATGTCTCACGCGTCCCTGCTAAACCTCCAGTCTCGCACTGTTGCACACAGCCACGGCTATGGCTGGATCCTTGCACTTCTCTGAGTCGTGTGTAATGAAGTTGTTAATGGAATATCTGTGTGATTTAAGAAATACAGTTAAAATGTCTTACACCAGATATCGAAGGACGAGTCCATGCACAGCTATATGTTTTAATTTAATTGATGCATTGTGGAGTCCTTTAGAAAAATTTCAGGCATACTGTTTCTGGATAAAAACTGTCAATTAGGTATTGTGTAAATTTGAGATGAAAATGCTTGTTAAAATTGACAGTACTGTAATTATGGATTATTCAGAACTACTATGTAAAAAACTACTATTTTATTCTTTAAATAATCATTAAATAATTTAAAACATATTTAGTATGCACTGTTTTTTTTAGATTAATCTGAAGGGATTTTTGCAATTACTCAGCAAGATTTGTGTTGTAATTTATTTATTTATTTTTTCCGATCAGTCTCCACAGACTGTGTTGGATGGAAATATGATTTCTTTCCCCCCTCTATGCAGCCTGTAAATATTTCCATTGCCCTTGAGTGGATTATTTGGTTCTGACAATTTGGAGTCTTATATTAGGAAGTATTAAAAAAAAAAGAAGAAGAAGACGACACTCTTGAATATTCAAACATATTGCCTACTCAACGAGCGAAATTCACCTTTCATTTCTTTCAAAGTGTTCAAGGCACATGAGGACAAATTCTGGTTATAGAATACTGAAGATGCTCCTTCCGTCTGCCTTCGAATTAAATGATGGACTTTCAGTGAAAGAACTATAAGTTATTGGTGAAAACTATAGTGTCGAACATCATAGCCTTGCACCATTTAATGACGTCTGATCCTATTGTACGAACGTAGGATTTTGCCTACACAGGAAGGCAGCGTGCGTGGTGTAGGGACAGTACAGCCCCATGCTGTCCCCCCCTCCCACGTGAGAGGACATGAAACGTTCTGACTGTAGTTAATAAATAAATAAATAAACAAAAAGTTATTTTCTCCTGCTTTGAGATTTTCTGTAGGCTTTTACACTAAGGGAGACTTCAAACAAAGCAAAGAACGCTGTTCTGGGCTGTTCGAGCTGTTCGAGCTGTCATACTGAGATTGAGATAAAAATCCCTGAAGACAGCATCGAGAGACCTTCATGCGCAGTACTTGCAATTTGTTGCATCAGATTTACGGAGACGAGCGTTTATGCAATCTGTGTTTAATGTAATCAAAAGTTAGAGCCCATTGCATGCGTTTATCAGAAGAGTAGGATGTGTGAAGTTTGTTGAGAATACACTTGTGGCCATGTGTAATGTCTTGGAGTGTCTATCAAACGCTTACACAAGGCTGAAAATGATTCCCACGTCGAATACAGCAGTGCTGCTCAGCCATAAAAGTGGAACAGAGTCTCCTTGCGAGTTTTGTTGTCGAGAAGCTGGTAAGTCAATGAAGCATAAATCCTTACCTCAGCGCGGAGAGAGTCGGTGCATTGAACAGCCATATTTTTCAGCCTAAATGGTGCCGGGGGTGACGGAGAAATAAAGGAATGTCAGAGGGCCGCGTAAAAGGCAGACGGGAAGGCGGCCGAGCTATCAGGCGCCAGTTTTTTTGGCCACTCGTCCTTGCAATGATGGACTCTGAGACTGAGGTCGTTTATTGCCATGAGCACACTCTCATATTCGTGCATGTTGGTGATTTATGACTTCACCTGGAGGAAAATATAAGAGATTGTGTGAGACGCAGAACTGTTACTACTACTGTGTGTTAATATATTTTTGTGTGTATGGTTTTGCAGTGTCATTCTTCATTTCAGTGCATACGTTTGGATTTCTATGTGGATGTACACAAATGATCTTTTACCTCATTTCTCTTCTGTGGGATATCCACCTTGTCTCCCATACAGGCTCCTCTAAAAGCAATCTCGCATAAACCTGTCAAATAAAAAATTCATACCCAGCCCACTTTAACTTTCCACTGGTCAGACCTTCACTCCTGCAGAACGGTGATGAACAGCCGGCCGTCAGATATTAAACCCTCCTCCTCAGCACAAAAAGACTTTCGCACCTCTGCAACCTCCAGCTAAGCTCAGCTTCCGATAGCAGAAGAACAGCAGTGTGGACTCAGCAATTCTTCTCTAAAGTCGGCTGCCGCCGCTGCAAGCTCACCATTCGGCTTAAATCCTTTCCTCTCACTGCACAAACACGCAAGAGCACTCTTATGAAGGATGTACTGCTGTTGTGCTCCCAAAGCTCACAGCTGTGTCATTTCTAAATCTTCGTACTTTAAAAGTGTTTAGCTCATCATCTTCTAATCCACTCGAAAGGTGATCAGAATGCAGGATGTTGGCATGTTAACTGAAAACTGCAGTTAGTAATTAACACAGGTTCTTTGCTAAATGTAAGGAAATATAACTACCTACAACCTCTTTTGTGTCTTTGTCTGTCTGGGGGCCCTGAAGCCCATGCCGGTCCTGGACATACTTTCTGCTATATTTGTTTTAACTCTGGCCAAAAAGACCAAAAAGAGCACTTGAAAAGTACTGTAGCATATCTGATCAATGTAGCCTACGGGAAGAAAAAAAAAACCTGGCCATAAGGTTACTTCCTTGTGACTTATCCAGTCACGTGTATTTACTGTAAGTAATTTATCTGAATGATGCTTGCCGGGCCGGGGATACACTATATGGCCAATACACCCATCTGTGC
>CM074949.1:19948763-19962544 GCA_037577455.1 Pangasius macronema
CGGGTGTGTGTTCACGGGTGTGTGTGTTCACTACTGTGTGTGTGCACATGGATGGGTTAAATGCAGAGCACAAATTCCGAGTATGGCTCACCACACTTGGCCACAAGTCACTTCACTTCTCTAAAGAGAAATACCTGAATGTAACTGTTTAAAATCGAAAGTTTGCAGATATATTTTTTTTAAGTGTTCACTTAATAAATTCATTGGCACAGTCATTTAAAAACTAAATCTAGGCATTTAACGCTTTAACATTGAAACGTTTCGTTGTTTAAAAGAACAAATTGTGAAAATGCAACAAAAATATTATCTTAATAGTCATATTACCACCTTGATCATGTTTTAGTAGTAGTTCTGAAAAGCCTGACGATGAGACGATAAGTGATGTCCTTCTATATGGACAGTAATGCCTCCAGGTACAGCCACGCCTTCAGGTCCAGCTTAGAGCTGTGATTGGACAGTGATTGCAGTTCAGGGTGGACAAAGTGATCAGAAGTGAACAAAAGTGAACAAAACATGCTGTGTGTTTTGAGTTGTGAGCCATGAGCCACAAACTGAGCCAAAAGACAGAGCTGCAGAAATGCAGTGCGTTGTGGAGATTTTGACTGAAGAACCAAAAAAGGAAAGAAATGGTGGATGTGATGCACAAAATGTTTTCAGCTATTCATTTCTATAAGTATATCGTAATATATAATGGGTGCAACGCCATGTTCTCCCTAGCGGCGTGATTTTTTTTTTAATGATTTCTACGCACACTTGGCAGAGGGGTTTTTTTTGGTCATATTTCTTACCAGTGAATGAAGGAGTTTTGCATTTTCAGCCTCACACACTCCTCAGCCAACACCTTTTCACTTTTTGGATCACTTAATTACATTCAGTGAGAAAACCAACTAAACCTTGTAGCAAATGAGCCATAAATATCAAATTCACACTGATTTGGACTCAGGAACTGGACTAATACGTGTGAAAGCAAAACCACACAAGACAAAAAAAAAACAAATCAAACATTTCATTTTCCTCTCATTCTGTCCTTAGTAGCTGGCAGAAGTATTTGAATATGCATGTCAAATTGTATGAAATATTTTTGTTAATGTGAAAATGTAATTTTTTTCCATTATGTTTTTTCATTGGTTTGAACTTCCAACAGTAGGATTTGCTTTTAAAAACATATATCGTTTGAAATTACTAGTTACTGGTTTGAGTTTTTCTAAAACTCAGAACCCTAAACACAAATCTCAGCAATTCAAATCTTAAAAATACAGATGTTATGTAAATTATGTGTTGTGCATGTTTTTAATCTCAAAACTGTAACCTGTAATACAGTGATTAAATACACCACAGAAAAAAATACATAATCTTATTTAATGTGAAATCAAATATACGGAATTAGTATTCAGATACTTCTGTCAGTTTCCAAGCTCCTAACCCCGCCTTCCTCCATCATCATCTTTTTCTCCACCAGCAGGATTGTAACACAACTCTACTTTCAGTGTCAAACAGTGAGATGTACCCGCATGTTATCTCCACCCGTGCTTGTGTTTGACCTGTGTGTGCAGTGGTCGGTTAAGCTGTGCCCAAACACAGCTGTACTAACACAGAGATGCTCTGCTTAACCCCCCGGATCAGCGCCAAGCTCCTGCGTGCCAAACCCCTGCTGTCCAAAAACCGCACGGCCCCATGGTTACACAGTCACTGCTCCAGCCCTGGCAAAGTGTATATCATTTAGCCCCGGTCCTGTGCTGTGATCTCTGCCTCAGTACCCTTGTTCGCTATGACCTTCATGGTGTGGAAACCCCTCATCCCTCCATTCTACAGGAAAAAAAAACAACAACTTGAAGTAGCACCTCCCGGAGCGCCACGAGCAGCGCATCCTTTCTTCCCAGATTAAAGCTGATCTCAGTGCTGCTTATGGATTCATGGGCAGAAAGAGAATAGCAGAGGAGGCCAAATGAAAGGCGACAGGCCCAGAACAAGCCTGAGCCACGGTGTTCTGTATCCTCATTACACCACAGACCATTAACCAATGAAAGGCCGAAGAGGTGGCGAGAGAAAGACGTAAAAGCATCGTTAGCATTGTACAACACCTTAAAGTTAAGTATTCATGCGTTCGACCCAAAAAAAACGGCCTCGCTCCCTCAACTCCTCCCTCCTCACCGGCCCCCTTTTCAATTTTCTAGCAGAATATTAATCTTTAATAGGGTAATAATTGTGCTAGCATATTTGTTGTCTCCGACCATTAGGCCAGATTAATTAGGCCATTTAGTTTAGCTTAAGAAAGTGTCGGCTGTGAAGAATGGTGCGTATGAAGGCAGAAGGCTGTGATCTGCACCAGCTGCTCTATCTTGTGTGTGATCACTTCGTCTCAGCCTGTTGTCCCTCAGCCCCTCGTACCGGGCAGCTGACACCTCTCCTTTTGTTGTGCCGTAGCTATTTTTTCCCCCCTTCACTACCCTGACCTTGTATTCTTATTTTCTTGAGTCCTCTGTTGTGGTGAAGTGGTAAACATTTGGAGCATTGGCCCATTTCCCCCTCCTCCCTTTGTGAACATCCACCTGCCAAACGCAGTGTTTGTCGGCCACTATCGCAGCAGAGCATGCTGGTCTATCAAAAACCGGCTCACCATAGTTCAGATTTGCTCACCTTGGCACCACATCGCCTCATGTTCACTTGCTGTTGCAGCCCGATTGCTTTGAGGGCTTCGCGTCCTGCACCAATTCAGGCAGTTGTTTACTGCCATTATGGTTTGCATTTAATTACCTTCTTCCTTTGGAGGACTATGATAAAGTGGCGTGTGAGCGCATGCAGGGGGTTGTGCTCTCGTCGTTTTGTATCGAGGCTTCTGTGCTGTTGATTAATCTCTCACACACACACACACACCTCTAAATGTATGGAGACTAAAGCAGCCTGAGGCAGCGAGGGACAGCAGTGCTGGTGATTAGTTGGCCTGTTTGGAACAGGGCCGGGCCGTACCCCTCAGCCACATGCGCCCTTCAGGAATGAGGCAGGGGGCAAAGCTCTGCGCTCGAGCTCGTACTCTATAAAGCATAGTCATTTGAATGTTTTTAATTTACGCAGATTTACAGTTTCAGAGCAAGCTAACACGCAGGAGCTGGTTTAGTCCTACAGAGTCTGAGGGCTGCGAGATCTCATGGCGCAGAAATCGGACATAAATTATAAAACACCTAATCTTATTTGCATTAAAATGTTTATATCCTACCTCATTTTACAAGATGCTAAGACTCCTAATGGTAAGGTTTTATTAGCAGTAAATTTACAGCCTTGTCAGTGGTGACTAATCTCAGAAAGACTGTCTGCATTTTACAAGGGTACAGTTTCTTTTTTCGCTCTCTCTTTTCTTCCCACCTCTTCCTTTTCATTCCTTTCCTTTCATTTTCTTTCCATTTTTTTATTCTTTCTTTCCATGTGGTAGCTCAGAGTTCTCTTCAAACACATTAAAGATAAAAAAGTAATGTAACAGAATGCATAAGGATAAAATGAAAGATGAGATGGAGAAAATAGAGAAAGTAGAAGTACAAAAATTAGCAGAAGGAGAAATAGTACGCAAATATACTGTAGAACAAAATAATATATGTGGAATAGAATACATAAGATTATTATAAAATAATTCAAATAGTTAAGGTAATGAAATAAAAAGGAAATGAAGCTATAAATATCAAAACAGAGGAAGAAATGGTTAGATTATTTAAATACTAACTCTCGAGAGTAAATAACTGCACTGGAGAAAAAAAAAATCATTGTAACAAATCACTTCTATATAAACGCTTCCGCAAGATTACAAATGTGTGTGTGAGAGCCAATAGGACTGGGACCACCAGTGTCCTTCTTTTTATTTGTGTTATTTAATCATTGTCGAAAATAGTCTTCCGGGTCCTTAGCTCCTGTCCTCTATCTGCTGTTTCTTTTGTACTCTGGGTGCTGCAGGATCTTGTTGTGTATTGTGACTAAAAGCCTGTTGATGTCAGTAGCTGTAGTTTTCCTGCGAGGCAGCCCGAAAACGAGCTCTAATCGAACGGATATTAAAGTCACAATAGACCACTGTGACTATTAGGAGCTGTCAGCTGCGGCCCCCGTTCCCTCTCTCCATTCTGTCCACAAGATTAGTTTTCACTGCTAAATATTTATGCACTTACTGTAGACTTAACCTCCCAGTCCCCGCAGATGCGTTTATCTCCTCTTTTCTTCTCTTTGCACTCCATCATCGCCGCTCTCAGGATCTCTCGCTCTCATAGCGAAGTCGTCTGGAGCATTAGTCTGCGTTGGCTTAAGTGAAAAGTTCGTTTGGAAAGTGGCTCACATCATTAACGCGTTCTCTTCCCCTGTATCTGTCACTGTCTCAGGTGGAGCCGGGGAGCGGCAGGCTCGGGCTCAGCAGAAGCTCTTCACTATGGATGTGGATGAGGAGGAGAACATGAGTGAGTGTCTGTACACTCCAGTCACACACACACACACACACACACAGTCTAATACACACTATAATTGTGTTATACAGTTACAGAAGAGTGCTGAAGTTACGACAAAATGAAGACGAGTAGATGAGTAAGGAATTAACCACTATGGGGTGTTCTGTTATAGGAAAATAATCAATAACGGGGTTGAAGATGATTTATTTTTCTACAACCGAAGTCTTTTATCCATTTTATACCGAAGCGGTTTGCCAAGGATTACAATTTTAACCGCTTGTAGTTACGTTTTAAATTGTGAAACATCTGCGAGATGAGTTAGCTCCTGTTATCGCTTACGTTATAACAGCTGGATTAATAAGACCTTGCCATGTTACTGAGGAGCCACAAAGCGCAAAATTGTCCGTCCTGAGCGCTCTCCCGTGGCAGAAAGCTTACTGACTGTTACAAAGGACTCGCACTGGAGACTCCTTCCATAAATGTTAAATAAATATTTCCTTACAGAAAACTCCTTACAGACTTAATTAATATGGCACGTCCTTCATACAAGTCCTTGTGAATTAGCCATTACTATAGAAATGATCATGTATTGGAGCGAGCGTGTTAATGTGAACCTGCAGTAGGATCTGAACTCCAGCCGGCGCTGCTGTCAGAGCTGCTGTTATAGAAGATGAACCATCACCCACTGACCACTCAGAATCAAGAAATCAGCAGCACCGTGAGATAAGGAAGCTGAATTTATACCTATAGTCAAATACTGTATGTTAAGATAATTAAAAAAATAAATAAATAAGTACATCTCCCTTTCAGAATATAGTTTAAAATAGATTGTATAATAAACGTTATGCTCAGCCTTTCCCTCTCTAACTGCTGACAATCTCGTTCACATCCTTGGAACAGCTCGAGTCCTCTCAGTCGTAATGTCCGACTCTGTTCATCCTGCCTCTGTTCATCCTGACATATCTGTTATCACTCGCTACGTGCAACACACCGTCTCCTTCATATCAAGTCTGGAGACTGAGAGGCTCATGGCACGTCTTATAACTTCTTTCTTTTAGGCTTTTCAATCTATTTTTCTTTCAGTTTTTTCCTTTCTGGATTTTTCACTCATCTACAGTGCATTTGCATTCGTTTCGGATGGGTTTTCGTGTGTGACTGTCTGAGCCCGTAAATATGTGTCAGACTATGTTCGGGCTCTTATGTGTGTTTAGGGCTGGGAAACATAGACAAAGCAATCACAGGATTCTCAAAAGGATACTCGATATGTATCATGATATACTGTAAAATTTTTTTTTTAAATTTGTTTGTTTTTAATCTATTCAATGAATTATATTATGTCTACTTATAATTTTTCTTTTTCAAATTTAAGAACATAAAATATATACAGTTCTACCATTTTAAATGTTAGGTACGAAATTTCAGCATCAAATCAACTGCTTCCAGTCATGTAAATAAATTTTAAATAGGGGGAAAAAATCACAGTATCTCAGAAAAGTGCACTGTGACATAATTATATGACATTTATCATTTATCATGATATCCCTTACTGTAAAATGTGTGGATGAATGTATGCACCCTGCTGAGTCTGTGTGGACATGTGGTGTAGCAAGTCAAAGGAGTTTGGACGCTACAAAAGGTTGTTACGTGGCGAGGTCACTTTTCCCTTTCTGATATAATATCGATATCGGAGCTCTGATTATCAGTGCAAAGCTGATATTGACCTGATAATGACGTCCTCACGATAGACTGAGACGATTATAGGAAACTCGCTGCTGTCAAGTTCTGTGAAGGGTTGAAGAAAAGCTCGGTCCTACTTTTAATGTAAAAATCTGTTGCGTCAGCTTACATCACACACACTTTCAGCATAAATGTTAGTATAAGTATGCAGATTGGCTGGTCTGATTCAGGCTTGTATCAGTCCTGACACTAGTACTCATTATGAGATTGGTCCATTCCTAACTTTTTTTTTTTTTTTTAAGCATGGACTTAGCATTGGACTGAACCAGTTCTGGCTAGAAAAGGAAATTGTAATTGGCTGTAACGTCAGCAGGTGGAAAAACGTACAGATTTCTGTAGGCATAGCGCTTGCACTATTGTTGGATTAATTGAACATTCAAACCATTACAGTGGTATCACTTACTAGACAGGTTCTCTCTCGAGTCATCCTCATCCAGTTGATCAAATGGTATCAGGAAGAGACAACATCCTTTCATAGCCTTTGATCCGTCAGTCGTGCTCAGAGCTGCTTTGAATGGAAGTGTGTGTATTAGGAGATGGCTGTCAGGAAGACCCGGGAGAAATGAAGCTCTCTATTGTCCTGTCACTTACCGCCTTCACCCTAAAGCACCCCACCAAGGAAAGCAAGGTCATTTATTAGCACCTCAAAGCACCAGCACCAGTTTCTTATTTAGATTTTCAGCGGATAAGCACACGGCGATATTCCAAATCTTTTCAAACCCGCCCGGCTGATGATTCAGAGGAGGGGCTCTGTCTGATTCCACTTGCCATCTAGTGCCCAAGCTAGGTTATAAAAACTATACATATGTAAATAAAAGATCAAATGTATTGGAATATAATTGAACATTTTTCCAATCTCGCTCTCAAGAAGTTCAGCAGTGTGTGAGTTTGTAACTCGGGTTTGGAAGCTGATAGGCCGATCGTAGTGAGAGCGCAACAGAGCATGAATGGCTCTGGCAGTATGCGAGGCGACGATTAGTCGCGTTGTCGTTCGGTCGCAGACACTCGCGCATGTACTTGTTCGTCGACTCGAGTCCACAGTTAGCAAGTAAGCTCAGTTAATAAAATATTGCCTAAGTTATTAAAAAGCGATTCACTTAATTACAAAGAGAGTTATTTGCTTAGAAAATTGGGTATTTAGTAAATTAGACAGTAACAGCAGTAGATTAGGTCGTTAGCAAGTTAAGTATTTACTAATTTATGTATTTAGTAAGTAAACTAATAAGTATGTTAGTAGATAGTTTAGTAAGTGAGCTACGTATTTATCAACTTATTTTGTAAATAAATTTGCAAAAATAGTAAAATGTTTATTTAGTCAGTAAGTTAGTTAGTAAATTAGGTATTTAGTAAGATAGATAGATAGATGGATAGATAGATAGATTTGAATTTTGTTAGTTAGGTGGTCATGTATGGATTTTGTAAATAAGTAAATAAGTTACTTAGTTAGCTAGTTAGATAGTTGTTTGGTTAGTTGGCCGGTTAGTTAGCTGATTAGTTAATTACTGAGGTTTGTCTGCGCTTGTTATTGCATGACACATGAGAAAAATGTGATTGATATGCTGATGATATCATCATTTACAGGTTTCTATGCGCTATTATGTCAGAACAAGGACTTAATTTGTTTAAAGATCAGAAGATTTGATTATGTTAATAAAAAGTGGAATTGCTGTGCAATCAGTCCGTGTTGATTTAAAGTGCGCATCTTCTCCCACTCTGGAGGTGTGTGTAGTGTAGTTTTGCTTCAGGGCAGAAAAGAGTTGAGACCTTCCTGAGTTTGTGGCTTTCGGTATGAGTGCGCATGTGTGTGTGTGTGTGTGTGTGTGTGTGTGTGTGTGTGTGTGTGTGTGTGTGTGTGTGTGTGAGAGAGAGTGTGTGTNTGTGTGTGTGTGTGTGTGTGTGTGTGTGTGTGTGTGTGTGTGTGTGTGTGTGCGCGTGCGTGTGTGTGCGTGTGTGTGTGTTTGTGTGCGCTCGCGCACGCGGGAGAGAGCGAGCATGTGTGTTTGTGAGTGTGATGTGTGCATGTAATCACAGCATCCATCCTGAACCAGATTACCCAGTGCTGTTCTCTCAGGAGACAGAAATGACTAGCCCTTAAGAAGTGGAGATAATTAGCACTCTACCAGCATAAATGATCTTTTATAATCTGCTCCGAAACCCTGCTGGGCCTGAATAGTGCTTTAAAGGTGCAGTAGGAAGAGACATGGAGAATAAATGAAGCTCTGATTCCCCCCCATGTAAAAGCTGTAAATGTCCACTCTGCTCTTATTAGAATGTTGTTTGTGAGATTACGCTGTGAGTGAGGATTAAAGTTACACTAACAGCCAGCACTCAGGCAGGATTCAGGCCATATCTGACAGACCGCTTCATCTCGCTTTCGTTTGGGATGTGTCCTGCATAAAGATGGGATTGTGAGAAAGATTAGCTTAGATTTCGTTTCTATTCTAAAAAATCTGTGATCTTTATCTACTGCCTTGTTCCCATATTGTCCTACAGGGCCACACCCGTCCTCGTCTTCCTTCCTCTTCATTACAGCTCTCTCTCTTTCTCTCTCTCTCCCTCTATCTCTCTCTCTCACTCCGTATCTGTCTCTCTCTCCCCCACTTCGTGAGCACCGAAAGGAGTAACCTATCGAGCTTTTGTTGCAGGATGTTATAAATGAAAATTTAGCCAAAGTTCCATGAGCTTTGTCAACAAAGACATGATGATGTGTGTTCCACATAGTGTTCTGCACAAGTGTGTATTGGTTCATTCAGCACCACCGCTGAGCCCCTTTATCTAATCAACACAGCGCAGTGCTCAATCATGTGTAGAACATTTGCTCATAAGAATCTAATATGATTGAGCCGTAGGTGGAAAGTAATATTTTTAACATCATTGTTCTGTATCTCTTTATCTTACATGCCAGCATGTGTGTGTTCGGTTCACGTATTCTGACTGCCATCATTATCATGTAAATGCTTTCTAGTCTGGATACACATTACTTATATGGAAGGGTTTAACTGAACATTATGCATGTCTCTCCCTAGAGGGGAATTAGTTTCCCCATTAGAATACATTAGAATATTTCCCTATTAGAATACAAGCTTTACAACAGTTTTTTTTTTTTTTTTTGGTGCTTTAAATTGATAGCTATGACTTGTCTTGTGCTGCAGCTAAATCCATTCATGGATAATAAGCTCCAGCTTTTCGATCTCTATAAAGCTGTTGCCATTTTCTTATTCCATGCAGTGAAAAATAGTCCTGTCGCTGCATATTAGCCACTGGCTGCATTCCAAGTGCATAAGTACACATCTAGTTAATGTTTAATGATTGTTATAATTCGGGATATTGTGCATCTTGGATAATTGCATAAATTAGACGTTGAGCTGCTGTAAAAAGAGAGGCTGCAGCACTGTATAATTCCTGCAGTTTATTCGATTATTTAATTAGCAAAGTCATTATGTCCCTCAGCATGAAAAAAGGAGCACACATCACTTGTTCAGTTGCAAAGAGAGCTAAAGGAATCTATAAATTTTACATTTACAAGATCCTGCAATGAAGGCATTGTAAGCTACTCTTTCTGGGCATCGCAGGTTCCTGCAGCACCGACGTCAAGGAAAACCGCAACCTGGACAACGTCTCCTCCAAGGAGGGGGCAAGCATGCCCGAGCAGCTCCCCAATGGCAGCGGAGGAGGCGGGCGCAAGCGCCCCCTGGAGGAGGGCAATAATGGCCATGCACACCCGAAGTTCAGGCCCAAGAAGCGCAAGAAAACTCCAGGGCCAGTTCTTCCCAAGAACGCTCTCATGCAGCTGAATGAGATCAAGCCAGGCCTGCAGTACAAGCTGCTCTCTCAGACTGGGCCAGTCCACGCGCCAGTGTTTGTCATGACTGTAGAGGTGAATGGGCAGCTTTTTGAAGGCTCAGGCCCCACTAAGAAAAAGGCAAAGCTGAACGCAGCTGAGAAAGCACTGCGCTCCTTCGTACAGTTCCCCAACGCTTCAGAGGCACATCTGGCCATGGGCCGGACGCTCACCGTCAACACGGACTTCACCTCAGACCAGGCTGACTTCCCCGACATGCTCTTCAATGGCTTTGAGACTCCTGTGCCACCAGAGGACTCTTTTTACCTGGGCTCTAATTCCAACGGTTCCCTAAACCCGCTGGGAGAATACCCAGTTCCCCCAGTGACTGGTACCAACAGCCTGGCCCAGGCCCCGCTGCCTCCTCCTGCCACCTTCAACACATCGTCCAGCGGAAAGAACCCCGTCATGATCCTGAACGAACTGCGGCCGGGCCTCAAGTACGAGTTCGTGTCCGAGAGTGGCGAAAGCCACGCTAAAAACTTTGTCATGTCCGTGACCGTGGACTCACAGACCTTCGAGGGATCAGGGAGGAATAAGAAACTGGCCAAGGCACGTGCTGCTCAGGCCGCGCTCTCTGCTCTCTTCAACATGCAGCTGGACCAGACACCATCTCGCCAGCCAATCCCCAGAGAGGGCTTACAGCTACACCTGCCCCAGGTATGACTTGCTTATTCATGCTTTCGTTTGCGCTGCATGATCTCCCTTTATTGTTTATTTGAGTTTTAGTTTTAAAAAAGCTCTTCATAGCCTGGGAGGAAATTACCCTCAAACATTTTTTGGAATTTGATTGCATAAATTTGGAAATAGAATTAAGTTTTATATTAACTGAACTTTTACCCCAAGATAGACAGCATTTTCTTGTTTAACTAAACATAACATTTTCTTTATTTTGTCCCTTTCTGCCTGACTGGCCAGGCTCTTAGATAAAGTGTAACCTTATAGCATGTCTTCAGATTAGCGAACTGATTGAAGAAGAATCAATCTCTCACCTCTCTGTAGTATTTGATACGTTTAGCTGAACTCTGTGGAGAGTTGTTAAAGATAAGTTCTCTATCAAAGTCCGTGATTAATTCTTAAACACAATGGCATTACTTTATGGCAAGCTTAAATCAAAATGTAGATGTATGATAGAAAGATAAACACAGATCAGGCTGCTAAAAGAACCAAAGTCCCATGTGTTTCTGGAAGAAAAAAAAAAAAAGCTGTCATTTACACTTTTCCTAAGCCTTTTGTTAATCCTGCTTCCAGATAAGACCGGAGACTGAAACTGGCCCAATCTTAATTAACATCTCCCTCTGAACCGTGTCAAAACAAGAGCGTTTAGCCGTAGCCCCGGCTGCTGCCTGTCCGCTGAAGAGTGGGCTGTCAGGAGCATGTTCGGTGTCTGACGCTGATGCCTTTTGGGCTGCTCACGTGCCTGACAGGCTCACAGCAGAGAACATGGAGCTCCGGTAGCAATGCCTCCCATCACTCAGCCCAGACTCTATGATTTAACGTGCTGTCAGAGCCTTGTTCAGGGCTGGGGCTCATGGGTAAATTTGTTTTTGCGTGAATGGCGAAAAGATGGCTGGGATAAAAGGCGTTAGGAGGACTTTTCATTTATCGCTGGCCTACTCATTGCACCAGTCATGCTTTGTGGCGTGTGCGTGTGGGGGTGTGTGTGTGTGTGTGTGTGTGTGTGTGTGTGTGTGTGTGTGCAGATACAGGCAGACAGAAAGGTGCGGTATGAACTAAATGACAGTCTATCAAAATGGAAGCGCGCTATTTATCTTTGGCCCTTCGGTTTCTTTGTGCAGCTGTTTCTCCCTTATCCTGCTGTCACCGGTTTGTTTAATTCGGCCAGCTGCTTTCGACTGTGATACGGCAGCACGTAATTGTCCAGTGAATTCACAGTCTGTTAACATTTATTTAATGTATCTTCCAGTGAATGTTGCCTCCCCTGCTACTTGCTGGGCAAATTAATGAAAATCCAAGTGCTGCTAATAGTGAGCTTGATTGCCAGGGTGAAAACGCTCCTTCTGTTCTGAAGGGTTTCATTCTCCTGCACAGCGCGGTAAGTCAGGCGGCTCTCCTGCGCATCGAGCTCACATTAGCTGTCTGCTGCTGAGTGATTCTGAAGTGCTGGGGAAGCAATGTTGGACTAATGTCTCTAATTTGTGCCCATTCAACCAGTGATTTCTCTCTGGCATAATCATTTTCCACCATATTAGCAGAGCGGAATGGTGAATGAGACAAAAGACACTGTCACCGAGAGGGAAAAAATGCCTGAAGAAGGTGAATGCACATTAGACAGAATAATTCACAATAGTGAAAGATGAGACTTGAGGGCCATGATCGCCTAAAAGTTCGGAATTTAATTTAGTTTTTATATTACATTTCCAGAAATATGGCACTACAGTGCTTGAATGTAGATCTTTTTTTTTTCTTCGTAAGAAGAGATTCTGATGTCTGTCTGTTTGCAGACTTGTTTTTGAAAGAAAAAAAAAAAAAGATGTTAAAATTCTCTGATTAATGCATATGTTTTAATGTGTGTGCTCTGTCAGGTTTTAGCAGATGCTGTCTCACGTCTCGTGGTAGACAAGTTCAGCGAGCTCACTGACAACTTCACATCCCCTCATGCACGGAGGAAAGTGCTGGCTGGGGTTGTCATGACAACAGGTAGGACTTTTCATTTCCGGACCTTTCCTGTGGACATGAGCCCGTCTTTTCTTAGGTTGAGTTTGGGTGTGTTTCCTGCTCTGAGTGCGGATACAGTTTATTTACATCATAGGCAGCATTATCAATGATGTTATAATACCAGTAACATTCTCAGCTTTCTCTCTCTCTCTCTCTCGTGCCCTCTTTTTGTTGCTTTATATTTTGGCCCGCTCTCAAAAGGTGATCTCAAAATCAGGGAAAGATCCAATAACACTACATACTCCTAGATATATGAAACATCAACAGCTGTTGTGAAAAAGCTGGTGTGAAGCAGATTGTCTGTGATGTAGGACGTCAGATCTCCTGCAATATGTAGCTGTGGTAGAGATCATGTTTTGCAGAGTAACGCTTACCACAATACGATTTTGCTTGTCATTTGATCAGACATCGTTACTGAGCTGTGTGATCCGTGAACATTCGGTTCCATTGATAAAAGCGCAAAAAACGTGGGGGTTGTCATGTTCCAGAAACACATTATTAAACATAATTTATTCAAGATTTTAGTTTGTAGGCTCAGACTGCACAATATACACTATATGGCCAAATGTTTGTGGACACCTGACAATCACACCCACGTGTGCTTTCTGAAGATCCCATTCCAAATTTAATAACCTCCACCCTTCTGGGAAGGCTTTCCACTAGATCTTGGAGCGTGGCTGTGGGGATTTGTTTATTCAGCCACAAGAGCATTAGTGAGATCAGACACTGATGTCGGATGAGGAGGCCTGGGGTGCAGTCAACATTCCAGTTCACCCCAAAGGTGTTCAGTGGGGTTGAGGTCAGGGCTCAAGTTCTTCCACTCCAACCTTGGCATATCATGTCTTCATGGACCTCGCTTTGTGCACAGGGGTATTGCCTTGCTGAAGCATGTTTAGGCTCATAATTTCCCTTCACTGGAACTGGAAATGGGACAGTATCCTGAGTTATCCTGGACAGTTGTGGTAACAGTTTGGGGAAGACCCACATATCTGTGTGATGGTCAGGGGTGCACAAACCTTTGGCTATATGGCATAGTATGAATACTGTATTTTGTAGTGTTTATTTTAGGAGGTCATGCCAAGGGGGAAATACACATGGCTTGTCAA
>CM074949.1:19962644-19973799 GCA_037577455.1 Pangasius macronema
TACCACATGATGAAACAGCTGGTCAGGACGCTGTCTGTCGTTCCTCTGTAGAAGGGGGTGAGGATGGGAGGGGGGAGTTCGGCTCTTTCAACATTAAGAGAGAGAGTGTGTTTTCTCTACACCATTTTGCAAGCTGGTTCATATCCTGTCTGTACTCTGACTCATCATTGTTGCTGATGGGGTCCACAACTGTAGTGTCAAACTTGATGGTGTTGTGATTTTGTGTTTCTTGATTCTGTCTCTATTCCTCACTGACCTTCTGAACATGTGGACTGTTTTTTTGGACTGTTGCTTTTCAAACTATTTTTTTTTAAATATGGCAAGAACAAAGATGCATTTAAAGGGATTTTTATAAACGGTTTCGTTAAACCAATGTTTTAGGACATGTCAGTGGGTCCAGACATATTCGACTCTCAGAACTGCATACCTTTACTGTAGTCACTCAGTGATGCATTTTAGTTACTGAATAATATGCTTTAAGATGAACAAGGGAATTTAAGGGCTTTAAACTCTGGCCATCCTTAGTGGGCTTTTTTTTTGGAAACATTTCACTGTCCTGAATTATTTATTAAAGCTTGTTGTCATCTGAAAAAATTCTCATATTCTAATAACTAAAAGGTTTGGACATATTCTGCTAGGATGCTTTAGACAGATACTTGAATGTAATGTTTCTCACTCTTCTGACTGCAGGCACTGATGTGAAGGAGGCCCAGGTGATCTGTGTCTCCACTGGAACCAAGTGCATAAACGGCGAGTACATGAGCGACCGTGGCCTGGCACTTAACGACTGCCACGCTGAAATCATCGCCCGCCGCTCCCTTCTCCGCTACCTATACATGCAGCTGGAGTACTTCCTCAGGTGAGGCACTCATCACATCAAACCAAATTACAGCTCCGTTTATCCTGTACATCAGAGCTGCTTTCAGGCGAAGTGTAGCACAGCTGTTCTGCAGTCAAGCCTTCAGTGCATCTTATTCAAACCAGTACGTCTCTGACGTGAGTTATAATGCCGTCTTAGAATAACATTTCAAAGGGATTGAATTTAACATCTGTTTTCATCCTTAAATAGTAACAGCAAAGAGGAGCACGAGAAGTCCATTTTCACCCGGTGTGAAAAACATGGCTACCGGCTCAAGGACAACGTTCAGTTTCACCTGTACATCAGCACGTCGCCGTGTGGAGACGCTCGCATCTTCTCCCCACACGAGGCGGGCGTCGAAGGTTAGCTGGCTTTAAAACGATTATAGGGCATCCCATTTTCCTCACAGTCATTAACACTGTTATTTTACTTCCTCTTTGTGCCTTGCTGATTTACCCTTCTTACTAAAATGAAATAGTCATTAAGACTTTGTTTATTTTTTTTTATTATTGTTTTTTTATTTACTTTTTATAATCTTGCTTTTTATAATCTTCCTGCAAATGTCATGTTGGATAAAGAGCCTGTTTAACAAAGGCAGTGACGGCCATGTTCAGTCGTCGATTTAAGTCCAATTTTACCTCAGTATTTACACAGGCAAAGTTATGTGTATTCAGAAATGGCTTATGCAGCTGCTTAAGTCAGATTTCTGCTCCATTTAGATTATGTAAACGACCTGCATTTAGTTCATACCACTGAGACAGCGTTTAAAGTACCACCTTTAAACACAAGCATTTGTCTTAAAGCCAGGAAAAAATTCTGAGATTAAAAATGCTAAATCTTATGTAAAAGAGAAACATAATTCTTATATGTTGAAACATATTTATTGTATTAGTAGAAAATATAAAAATTTACCACATACATAAATAGCAGGAAATTCTGACGTATTTAAATTAAATTTAAATTTTAATTTTAATTTTAATTTAAATATTAAATTTAGACTGTCCACATTGGAAATTACAAGTAATCAAGGTAATGTAATTTGTTTGTTTGAACTGTAGTTGCATTTGCTCACATATCCACATTGTTATAGTAACAAACATACCAAACACAACAAAGTAATATTGGGCAGGGAATTGATGACTAGTCAACAGGGGTGTAAAGATAATGTTGTGACATGATGCATTGCAATGCAAAAATGTGACGATGTGCATCGTGGAAATCAGCATTCTGTTAATTATTCATGTAATGTAGTTGCACTGTTTGAACACCAGAAATCCCAATCTGTGCAAGTCATAGAGTTAAAATATATAGAGTGCACACTGGTCATGTGATCGTTTGGAGCGACTGCAAGCATACCAGTTTTTTTAAAAAAAAAAGCGTTCTTCAGTAGCTGTCAAACAACACCAGAAGCTTGCAGAAATCGGGCATTTTAGCCGACTTTGGAGCTCAGTTTCTGCTACAAAGAAGTTCCCAGGTCAGCCACTTTGTTTACTCAATCATAATTTTTAGGAAAATTTATTTATTTATTGTTAAGATATGGTAAATCTTTAGTACATTGTGTTTACAATATTAAATAACAATTTATATTTTATTGTTATTTTATACAGGAAAAAAAGAATTCACATTGTTTTGAATTGTATATGATAGAGAAATAAAAAAGGACTCTTTCCACTCATAATTTTTGTTCATTCAAATTATGTTCAAAATATTCTGAGAAACAAATGAAAATTGTGACTCTTGTATCATGAATCGAATTGTGACCATGTATTTGTTACACCCATACTAGTCGGCTATCTATCTACCAGCAAAAGTACTTTACATGGATTATGATTAATACTGGAACTGAAGATAAATTTCCAGTTAAATATTTACCATGGCGTGGGTGCATTCTCTTCGTTACCTATAACCCCCTGTCACACTGCATTAGACAGACCTCTTCCAGCACGGGTGTGTTTGATCTCTTTCATCTCCCTTTGGCTGGCTGACAGCTGTCTAAAATGATTTATTCAACCACTTCTTTAGAAATTAATTATCAAAGCCAAATAATTGAATCCATTTAAGCTTATGCTGTTTTTTCTGTGATCATTGTTGTTTAATTAGAATTTCATTCAACTGTCTCCATTTTGAAAACAAATTTGTACAGTCTGTTTAATTAGTCAGCTTTGTCCCTGTGTCTGATTAATTCTGCTCTGTGAGTGTCATACGTGAACCACTGGATGTTCAAGCAGCTGTGATGCACAGTGGCTCTGATGAGCTTTATCAGAGGTGCTTACTAGAATAATTGCTTATACGAATTTACAGAAATGGCAATAAAGTTTCTCAGGCGTACAAGTTAACAAACTGGGCATTGATGGTTTGGTCCATTGTTTGGTGTTCTTCGCTAACAGGTGTCCCGATTTTTCTGACCTTAGATCAGGGAGACAGACATCCGAACAGGAAAGCTCGAGGTCAGCTGAGAACTAAGATCGAGTCGGGTGAGGGCACCATCCCAGTGCGCTCCAGCAACACCATCCAGACATGGGACGGAGTTCTGCAGGGAGAGAGACTCCTAACCATGTCGTGCAGTGACAAGATCGCCAGGTAACACACACAACTCTCCTGACAAGATTGTTTCAAGGTGTGGCTTGTTTAGAGGTGGCTATTGACCTACAGTGATTATATAATTTCAAATATACATTAAGAAAAACCTGGGATTGCCATGCAGTGGATCTGTTTCTTTGTAGTTTTTTTTTCCTTTTGCATTTTTCTGGCCCTGAAATTGGTTCCTCCCCACTGAATGACATTTGTGGCACTGAGAATTGTATTCATATTTTGCAAATCTGTATTTTCATGCTTTATTTTGAAATTGCGTATCTAGCTTTGATTAAATTGTGAAATAATTAGGTGTGCAAATTTTTTGGCAGCCCAAGGCATTTTCGAATTCGGTGCATCAGNAAAGCTGTGCATACAAACTTTAATTATGAATTGCAAATTCAATTTGTCTTTATTCTACTTTAAAACTTGATACAATCTTTAAAATTAAGTGTTCAAATGCACATTTACAAAATTGACAAAATCCACCCCAGCTGAAAGAGATCTGCTCAGCCTTGAATCTTTTCCCTAAAAACAAACTTCCTCAGGCTTGCAGAGTTTAAATAAATGGAAATAGCATTCACAGAACACAAGACTCAGAACTTGTGCAAATGTAAACGTTGGCAAGACTTCGCGCTGACTGAACATTTGAACTGAATTTTTATAGGCTGTAAACAGGAAGTGCTTGATGATGATTAAGAAAGAGTTAGTACAAGGGTGAATGAAATGAAAACCTTATTTGTTTGTTTGTTTAATTTTGCATTGTTTAATGCAAATAGGTGTCAAAAACGTGTATCAGGTTTGAGGTAGCAGTAGAGGGGGCTATTGCAAAAACAATGGACTACTAGTACATTTTTACTTTTGCAACTACAGATTGAATGTACTTTTTTTTCTAATTTAAGTCACATTTTTAAGGTTTTCATTTGACTCACCCTTGTATTTAGGGGATGGAGACCTCTTCTGGCATGGAGGTATAATGTCTGCGTGGATGTCTCATGGGGAAAGTAGAAGGTTTGTTAATGCGCAAAAAAAAAAAAATTACAAAGTGCTCTAGCGTTACTAGATATAAATAGTCTTCATCTTATTAAGCCTTCGTCTTATTATTCAGTCTTAAGTGTATTCTCTTGTATTACCCCTCTATAAGATTTTCTGAATTTCGTCAAATGTTAACACCTGCACTATCTATGGGGACAGGGTTGTGGGAGCGAGTGTATAGTGTTCCTCAGTGGCAGAGTTGCTGTCGGTCTCACTGCTGACACCTGTGTGTGTAGAGATAAGGTGGTGTCGGAGACAGGTGTGTGTGTGTGTGTGTGTGTGTGTGTGTGTGTGTGTGTGTGTGTGTGTGTGTGTGAGGAAGACAGGCCCTGTCACTGAAGATGAGCGAGCCCCTCGTTCCTAGTTATCTGTTTCCCTTTGCTATTATTTAGACTATTAAGCTCAGTGTCATAAAGAAAAAAGCAGGCACTGATAATGATTGCCTTCCTTCTGCAATGGAAGTCTGAGGAGCAGTTATGCGAGCGATGCCTGTGGGAAGATGGCCGTTAGTAGTTGAAGAATGGCGAGCTGTCAGGGCGTGGCATTTCATCACTTGCACTGCACCATTCCTCAAGGTGCCATCATCCCCTGCTGGATAGGGTTATTTATCAACATAAGTAGAATCCGTTGTGTATCCGGATCTCCCACGCTTTATGATGCATGCGTTCCTCTGTCGCACTACATCATCTGGTTAAAAGCACTACAGCAGAATATGTGTCTTAGGTGTCAATAGCTCTGCAGGCTTGCAACTGTTTATCGCAGTAGTCTGCATGTATATTTATGCTTTTATATAACGCTTACGTATTTATATAGTATCTATTATATGACTGTAACTATTATATATGCATACACACAGCATACCACAACCGTGTTGGATTCTCAGTTCTGATTGGACAGAAGGTGTTGATGCATTTTCTACAGCAGCTCTGACAGTAGATTTGCAAGGTTTATATTAATGTGCTCTTTCTAATGCGACGTTTCTGTAGTAAAGGTTCACACAGGGGCTTGTGTGGAAAAACACTCAATATAACTGCTGGTTTAAAAAAGTGTATAGTTGTTGCTATGGTGAAGTCTTTGTGAGGAGCCGTTTGTTTTGTGGGAGGAGACGTTTCCTTGCAGGGAGTCTCCAGTGTCAGCGTTTTGTAACAATCGAAGGTGAAGGTACAACTTTTAAGTTTTTCAGACAAACCATGATTTTTTTTTCCTCATTACCCAGAAGAGAGATGAAAGAGAGGCTGGTGAGGGAACGACTGTTTAGAGCTGATAACAGGAAGTGATAACAGGAAGTAGCTTGTTTCTCAGGCAACATTAAGTGTAACTATAAACAGATAAATCATTTAATAAATAAAAAGTAAATTGATAAATAGCTGTGGTATAAGAGGAATAAAACATGGGGACTGCTGTTACTGGAAAATAGTCGCCTTCATGTTGTTAGCACTGATTCCGCGTGGTGTCGGGCTGCATCACACCACCCTGTCATTGATGAGTTTTCTGTAACCCACGCCCCCAGGTGTTTTGTTCTTTACATATTTTAATGTATGTAAACCCTACAGTGTCTCAGTGCAGCTCAGGCTCACACACACCTAACAAATTTTAGGTTGGCAAACATTTTACATTTTTTTTTATAAACATTGCTATAACGTTTCTGCAACAATTTTAGCTGCAGGAACAACCAAACATTTCCATAATAGTTTTGAATTACAGCCCAGCTAACATGCATAGGCTAGCAGAACCTTAGCTCCAAAAACATCTAGTCTGTGTGAATGTTTTCTGAATGTTCTGATTCCTTTTTTATTTATTATTATTATTTATTTTTTAACATAATCATATAAATATTCACACGAGGCTGCTGCGACCTTTTGCGAGCACATCCGTAATGTCGTTTTTTTCTATCTGGGAACACTCAATGAGCATTGCAGCAGATGTTTTTGGAACATTGCAGCAACGTTATTTTTGCAGTGTTAAGTTTAAGTTTATGATGTTTTCTGCTAGCTCAGCGTGTGCTCTAGTCACAGTCCCAGCTTTGCTCAGATTCTGACAGGAATCAGGCTAGTTTTGCCTGACAGAGAGGAAAGGTCAGGTTTAGCTAACAGAGGATTATCTGAAGCCTGTGAACCATTGCTCCTCGTCCTTTTCAAGCTTCGTCTGTGCAAGTCTTCCACCCACCCATCTCACTGAATTATTAATATCTCTGCTTGCTTTTTAGTTATATAAAAAAGGTCCCTAACAGCGCTTGATCTCAAGTGCATGTGTAATTATTTTTGCTTGCCTTTTGATTAAATGGTCTGCTTTATAGCCAGGAAACAGCAGAAATAGGGGCGTTAGCCAAGCCTTCTGGTTCTCGGTTAATGAAGTCGCCACATTAACAATAGCTGGAGTTAAGGCTGCGAGTCAGTCTGGCGTTAGAAGCGGCTGATTGGCCGTACTGAACAGAAGAGCTCCAATCACTCGAGAGTGTGTTGCCGACATGGCGGTGCAGCAGGTGTTGTTTGGGGGAGTCGAGCCTGTCTTGATTAGCCCCTTTGATTGTGTGCCGCAGAAGGATGGACCCCGCTGGGGTAGTCTTGGGACGTGAAAGCTCAAAGTGATGGGGGAACGGAAGAACGGCACTAATGAACCCGTTCATCTCATACCCCGTGTGAGCAAAAAGCATCAAGCCCCAGGCTGCTGCTGCTGCTGCTGGAGAGTGTTCTCCCATGTGTATTTTTTTTTTCTTCCTTCTTCAGACCTTGTTTTAATTTCACAAGTTCCAAAAAAAGATGAAGATCCCATTGCTGCTGTTTTTCCAAGACATTATACGGGATGTTTCCATAATTACGTCGTGTTCCTGACCTGTTTATTTTTTCATACAGCTCTTAGTAGAAGGAAGAGGAAACATCAGTGTGTTAGATCAAATGCTCCAGGCAAAGCGGAATATCTTTTAATAGACCTACAGTCATGAAATGTTTGTTCTGTCAGTTTCAATGGTGTGTGTGTGTGTGTGTGTGTGTGTGTGTGTGTGTGTGTGTGTGTGTTGGTACAGGTGGAACGTGGTGGGGATCCAGGGCTCACTGATGAGCTACTTCACTGAGCCCATCTACTTCTCGAGCATCATCCTGGGCAGCCTGTACCACGCTGATCATCTCTCTCGGGCCATGTACCAGCGCATTGCAGACATCGAACACCTGCCCCAGCAATTCACCCTCAACCGGCCCCTGCTCAGCGGTGAACACACCCCTCCACCTCACCTCTGCTTCCTCTCGCATGCTGTACACAGCACTTACAATAAATCCAATGTGGGGAAAATGTACTGCTGAAATTCTCGAGATTTTTGTTGAATCTTTGTCTATGAAACACGTTCTTTGTTGTTGAAATGCAGACAATATGCAGGTTATATTCACAAAACAGTTTTGTCATGATGTCATTTATCACAATAACAAGTGATTAACCATGATATTGCTGACCCCCAGACTTTTAGGTCATTTCTATACATTCTACCTGTCTCATGCAATCATCTGATCAGGTGATCGTGTGGCAGCAGCGCAGCGCATAAAATCCTGCAGATCCGGGCCACAAGCTTGTTCACATCAGCCATCAGAGTGGGGAAACAGTGTGATCTCAGTGATTTTTCTGCTTTTGCTGGTTTGAATGTTTCTATAACTGCTGATCTCCTGGGATTTTTCACACACGACAGGCTCTAGAGTTCACTCAGAACGGTGCAATAAAGAAAGAACATCCAGCGAGCAGCAGTTCTGTAGACACAGACGCCTTGTGAACTCCATCCTGATGTACACTCACTATCACGTTTTATATGTTGATACTGAAATATTTTGCAATTTTGGTGCTTTTTTGCGCTTGGTGCTTGGTATTTTCATTACTCCTGTGAGAAGTTAGAGGTTTTACGCCACGGGGAGACATTGCTAGCAGATTTCTGATATTTAATAGGGAAACATTTCGGCAATCTCAAACATACAGTAAGTGATAACGGGAAGGTTTTTTGCTGTTGGTTAGAAGACAAAGGAGCTTCTTTTCTCCCTTTTCTCAGCAACGTTGAGTTACAGCAGAGACTCGGCTCAGCTGCTTAGTGATCTGCAAGAGGACGAGCGCAAAGGCGTTAATGGCATTATTATAATGAAAGTTGAAACTTAAAAGTTGAAGCTGATCTGTTTGAGAAGAGCGTACAGATAAGGAGGTGAGAGAGCTGGACAGACTATTGGACTAAAGCGCTGCTGCATCACAACATGTCAGTGAAAAGAGGTTTAAACTAAAAAAGGCAACTCCGAATTTCGTTCCCAAATAAATCTTGGATGCCATTGACGACCACGTGTTAATTTTAAAGACTAATATGCAAGTCTTTCAGGGTGGACTGTTTTCCTTTAATGAATCTCTCGAGTTCCCAGATCACCCTCCAAAGCTGCTTTAGTGCGAGTTGAAAACTTTTAGATTAATCCCTCTTCCTTCTTTCCCTGGTTCTATCTCTCTCCCTCGCTCTATTTCTCTACCTGCTTGTATTAACAGTTAGAGCAGGAAATTTAATCTCTTCGAGGCAGTGTGCAAACACCGTGTCTGCTGTGGTTAAACACAGAGTGGTGTGTGAGAATGTCAGGCTCCTTCTACGTGATGTTTGCCTGGGATCTTTAGATCACATCACCTTAATCATATTATTATACATGTATTATTCCGCACGCTGTTACAGTACGTTACATCAGTTTCTCTCGAGAGGATGAAGCCTAGTGATTTCAGGGTGTCTAGATGAAGCCTTTAAAAAGGTTGGTGTCATAAGAGTGTGTCCGTAGAAACAAAAGCCAGGCTGTCAGCTTCTTATAGCCAGATACTTTTTGATTTTCAAAGAGATATAAAATGGCTTTGAACTAAACCTTTGTGTGTGTGTGTGTGTGTGTGTGTGTGTGTGTGTGTGTGTGTGTGTGTGTGTGTGTGTGTGTGTGTGTAAGGACGTATAATGTAAATTTATGTCCAATTTATACCCAAAAGTTGGGCTTTCCGTATGAAAGGAGAGCACATAGCAAGATGAGAAAAGCATTAAATCACTGGGATTAGAAGGAGACCAGCACAACACAATCTCATTTAATAGTTTGCTGGTTCCATCAGCATGGACGTGTGCAGCAATTAACCTGGAGTGGGTCATGGAAAAGGTATAGTTATAATACAGTGCGAGACAGACAGGTATGATTACTAACAGTTATAGAACTGTCATCTTCTATAAAAGATCTCAGCAATCTATTTTATCTAATTATAGGTCATCAGCTCCACCATTTCCTGATGTACAGCATATAAAGTTGGACTTAAGTATATAGAAAGCACACTCATGATTAGCACAACTGTTTGAAACTAATACAGCTGGATGAAAAGCTCCTGATTATAACCTGGAACTTCCAGGGTTCAGACTTGCGTTCTTCACTCTCTAAAAGTTGCCATCTACCGTACATTTGAAAGAGCAAACTACAAGTGAAGTTGTGGATCCTTGTGTTAATAAATAACACTCGGATTTTCCTTTCGTTCTAACTCATCCGCTTCCCGTCCTGTTCCTCTTCCATCTCAGGCGAACAGATAACGTGGTCCACACTTAACACTTAACGCAGAGCGCTGTAAAGCGTTGCAGCTCTGGAGAATTCTGCAGTGCTACAGGATTATTTGATATTTAAAGCACTGCGTATTTTTCCATTTGCCTGCAAATTTTCTTTTCTGCTACAGAAATTTGAACGAAGTCGTTCCTTATATACAAGACATCAATTCATCAGTAACATTACATTAACGTTCCCTTAACTGGTATCGTTAATTAACACATTATTTAACATGAACAAACCATAAACTCCAGCATTAATACACCATAAATAACATTAATGTTAAGTAACTAACACATGTATTAATTTGTTTTATTATAAACTAAAAATTCCAAATAATAACTAATATTTATACATGTAATGAATAAAATGAAACCCACAATGAAAAGGTTAATGAACAAGTTTGGGCTTATTAACTGGCAAAATTCAGAGCTGATGCTGTGCAAGTTCCACTATTTCAGCCTGGAGATCAGGAGCTGAGGATGTCATCAACATTTAGGAACGTGCTGTCATTTAATTTTTCATAATCTACGTGCATTTAATTTTAGTCATGGAATCAGGTGGATCTAGTTAACATTTAAACACACGTCAAATAAGAATTGTGTTAAATAAGGATGGCTGTGCTCTAATCGGGAGATAATCAACACCAGGGTGATGAGATGCTTTTACCATCACATAGCTAACTCTTTTCAAATAAACACATGTCCCTGTTTTATTCCTCTTATACCACACCAATTTCCCAAAGGTAACACTTTTTGGTTAATTTATTAGAGAACGACTCGTTGTACATTTTACCTGTATACAGCTGTATACAGTTGTTCACTCAGCAGCCTCGTTTTTTCCCTCTTGAATTTAATAAGACAAGACAAAAAAATTCAGCTCGTCATTTTATGAAGAAACCACAAAGTCCTTCATACTAAAGACTTTCCCCTGGCGGAAAACCTAGAGTTACAGCTTTAGACTGTTATAAAGCGCTGACACCGAAGACTCCTTTCAAAATTCCCAATTACCATCTCCTTACAGTACACATGCTACTTCTGAGATGCCAGTGATCCTGACCCATCCTGATGCCCCTTCTGCTCCTCCTCGCTGCTTGACCCATCCTGATGCCCTACTTCTGGTTGGAGTT
>CM074949.1:19973899-19989730 GCA_037577455.1 Pangasius macronema
CAGATGAGGATGGGTTCCCTTTTGATCCTGGTTCCTCTCAAGGTTTCTTCCTCATATCATCTCAGGGAGTTTTTCCTTGCCACCGTCGCCACTGGCTTGCTATACAAATAAAACTGAATTGAATTGAATTACAGTAATCTTCAGCATATCAGCAATTATTTGTTAAGTACTTTTATGTGGAGTGTCTGTACTATAAGTCCCTGTGTAAGTTACTATAGAAGCAGTAACATTTTGGAACATGTTCATTTAATGGAATCCTTGTAGTCAGAACTACTGTCAAAATACTGTTATAGTAAATTAATCAACACCTTCTAACCAATCCAGATAACTTAGAATTAATAATCTATAATTAATGTTATTGTCATGAAATAATGCCTTTCTGTTACTCCACACGGTCTCATTGAGTGTCTGTGGGTGTGTGCCATGCAGGAATCAGTAACGCAGAAGCACGGCAGCCAGGAAAAGCTCCTAACTTCAGTGTGAACTGGGCGGTGGGTGACCAAGCTTTAGAGGTCATTAACGCCACCACGGGTAAGGACGACATGGGCCGGCCTTCTCGCCTCTGCAAGCATGCTCTCTACAGCCGCTGGGTTCGACTGCACTCCAAGGTACGCAGTCCTGATTGTTTTAGATTCAGGTTAGACCTTCTTCTTCCTCTTGTCTTAAAGGAGAAGTTTGTAGTTCTTAGAGCGCCTCTTCTGCATGTGAGCAGCAGCTCTCTTTCAGGCCAGGAAAAAAGTCAACAGAAATCTGAAACGAAGAAATGATCCGTTGAATCGTAACACTGGTAGAATGCCTTTGAAATGGTACGAGTATTACAGGTCTAGAACTGCGTTTAACATTACAAACTGCACCTCAAAGCAAAGACTGATTTAGTCCCAAACCCGCTAATTCTACAAAAATCTGTGTCTGGAAATCACGTTTGTATCTCTCCTTCTTACAGAGAGGAAGTTGAAGATTTACATTTACATTTACATTTATAGCATTTGGCCGATGCCCTTATCCAGAGCGACTTACCATTCTTTTTTTTATCTTATTTATACAACTGAGCAGTTGAGGGTTAAGGGCCTTGCTCAAGGGCCCAGCAATGGCAGCTTGGCGGTGCTGGGGATTGAACTCATGACCTTGTGAAGATGTGGAAACCTTGAAGATGTTATATAATCTAGTAAGCACTCGTTAGCATGGCCCCTATTCAAGGCTGAGGTTTGCTCAGTGGAGCGTCACTGATAAGAACGTACGTCTCCTGGGCGTTTCCATTTACACTTCATGAGAGCTAACTGTTACTATAACACGATGTGAGCCACTGACCTGAGCTGCAAGTGTCCTGTGTCTCACAAGTAGCCAAGTAGATCTTTATTGTCATCACAACCATATACAGTACAGCGTACAGCACACAGTGAGGTGAAATAACGTTTCTCCTGGCCCCAAGATGCAGGATACACATACAGTGTGCAGGAGATAAATAAAGGGCAACAGGAAGAAGCAGCATGCAGGGAGGGTGGTGTGGGAAGCAGTGGGGGTGAGTACACAGAGGGGCAGTAGAGTGTAAATACTCCTGTCACAAAAACAGAACATTTACACATGACAGTAAGACACTGAAGCCACACATGGCACTTCATAAATGTTGAAACGTGCTAAAAACACTGCAGCATGATGGTGCGACAAGCAGCGTCTCACAGCTCCTGGTTCAATCCTGAACACTGGTAACTGTCTATGTGTAGCTTCACTCGTTCTCCCATGTCCATGTGGTTTCAGTAGGTGGATTGGTTATGCTAAGTTACTGCATGAATGAGTATACGGATGTGTGCATCCATGGTGTCCTGGTATCCCATCTGAGGTGTATTCCTGCCTTGTGCTCGTTGTTCCGTGGATAAGCTACGGATCCACCATGACCCTGGTCAGGGTAAAGTTTCAGTGAAGACGAATGAATGATGAATGACTAAAAATGCTGATTGGCTAATGGCAAAAAAGCTGACACAAAAGCCATGCTACAGAAAATTGTCCATTAGGGAAAATGCTTTTTTTTTTTTCTCCAAGACACATTTCCTCCAAGACACATGAAGCCAACCAATCAGTTTTTTCGAACTGCTGCTCATGCTCCGTCACAAGCCAGTGTAAAAAACATTCATAGAAAAGTGCTGTGTTCACTTAAGCTTTTCTACATACCTGAGCTCACAGATGCTCGCCATTGGCTAGTGTTTCTGTGATTGACAGAGGAGAAAGAGTATGCCACCCCTCCCTGGGGCAGTTGTGGCCTAATGGTCTGAGAGTCGGACTTGTAACCTGAAGGTGAACCTGAAGGTCGTGGGTTCGAGTNTTGGATGGGTTAAATGCAGAGCACAAATTCCAAGTATGGGTCACCACACTTGGCCACAAAGTCACTTCACTTCACTCCCTCCCCCCCAGACAGCATGGCCAATTTTGCTCTCTTAGCTGTGACATCATCACGATTTGAAGTCACAATCTTCAGATGGTAGTGCGGACCCTTGTTGTATGTGCTGCTCTGGAGCAATTATTTTTAGCCTGTTTTGACTACTGTAGCTAGCAAGTTCCACTAGATCAGCCTAACTCCACCTGGTTAAAGCGTCGCTGTAATCTAACTCACTAAAGCGTTTCAGTTCCACTACTACCTTGTAACACTTGTTCCGCTTTCTCTCCTCAGCTCTCGTCCACCTTGCGGATCAAAGTGGCCAAACCGAGCTCGTACCACGAAGCCAAGCAGGCAGCAGTGGAGTATCACTCCGCCAAGCAGACGCTCATCAAGGCCTTCCAGAAAGCAGGATTGGGGGCCTGGGTGAAAAAGCCTATAGAACAGGACCAGTTCTCTCTGAGCTCCTGAAGGGGACGTGAGAGGGACAGAGCAGAGATCTGAATGACATGACTACAACCAGCTGTTGATACTTCACTTGATCTGTGTGTGTGTGTGTGTGTGTGTGTGTGTGTGTGTGTGCGCGTGTCCGTGTTTATTTCCAGCCAATCCACAGCCCTTTAGTCTCACTCACTTTACTCTCATCACTCATTCTGTCATGGACCTGATTTTCATTTGTAATGTAGTCTGTTGTTTTTTTGTTTTTTTTAAAAAGTGGCAGTGTTTGGGGTCGTAACATCAACGAAGAGTGCGGAATAGGATACAGTGTTATATTTTACAACTGGAAAATAAAATATCTGTCACTATATTCCTGTTAAACGGGTTAGGATTGCTTGCAACCCATCGCGCTCATGTTTGGTGGCCTCGGATTGACCGCGTAGGTTTATGCTAATCACGTCTCTCATAATTCCAGCACCTTCTGAAAAGCATCCCTCTGTTTTTAACCATCATCCCTCTCTTTTATTCGGTTGCTATTTCGGAATCTAGACTGCGTACTTTTACCGTCATTGTTTTTAAAGGATCTTTCCCCATGCGATGTAGGAGCAGTTTGAATTTAAAACAGCGTTTTTTTTCTGCAAGCCGAATGGACTTGTGTTTCTCCCCTTTAAATCCCACAGGAACTTTTTTACCATGCTGGAATCAACCATTCAGTTAAACATCCAAAATGCAGCCAAAGGTCATCGTTCTCATTCGACTTCATGCTTTTGGTCTCGACGACATCTCCACTGCATGTTCGTATCGTGTGCTGTGGCGCGCATCACTCTGAGCAGGTGCCCGGATTTTTTTTTTTTCCGGGCAAAATATAGACGACTTGATGATGAAGCTGCCTTCTTTTGACCATTTTAGAAGTTTAGGCGTTTAGGTACTTTTACAGGATGATGTCTCGTCTTTTTTTAAACTGCATGGAGAACATTCGCGTGGAAGGAGCTAGGTTTTTGTAGCTATTGCAATGCCAGTCTGTTCATTTGCATCGATCATTGTGAAAGCTGACGGTAGATTATGATAACGCGCTGCCTCCTGAGCGGGGAAAGGCAGCGTTTCTCAGTCGTGCACGTTTATTGTCTAAAGCTGTCTCTCTGCATGGAAAGAGTGGACGGTTTTCAGGGGTGGCTTAGAAACAGCCCTTGTGATTTTCAATTGGGGCTTTTTTGTTTGTTTGTTTGTTTGTTTGTTTGTTGATTAAATATTTTAGTGCCAATGGGGGTTTTTTTGGCACAAATTGTCCATATTGCTGAATTCTGCTGCATCCCTGCTACTGAGGTCTGCCTTCTTTATGCAAGATTCTTTTCCTGCTGTTTGTAAGTTTGTGCACTCTTTGATTAATGACCAACAAACAGCAGCATGTTCAACTGATCATCAGGTCGTATTAATAGGGGCATGATTTCTCTAATAATCTTTGTTTTGTTTTGTTTTTTAAACAGTGGGTTTCTTTCCCATGTTAAAAAGGAGGCTTGCTGTTCTCGAGCCACAGACTATGACTTTCACTTTATTTTCAAGGCAGCAGCTCCATTTGATGAAAGCGAACAGGAAGGCCATGGCTTTATATTAAAATAAATGAATCAGTTAATCTAATTCACATTAAATTGCTGTTTTTCACTTCTGGAATGCAGCATAGTCACATGACCTCTGCAGCCCAAACACCACTGGACTTATCTGATTCTCTCTCACAGCTGTACAGAGAGATGGTGTTACGTTTAAGTGTGTGTGTGTGAGAATGTGTGTGTGTGTGAGAATGTGTGTGTGTGTGTGTGTACACCTGCTGCTGAGCCCAACCGGCACTCTGTCGAGATGTCATGGCAACAGGACTTGGAGATTGCTGTTGAATCTTCACCAAAGATGATGTCTTTTACTTTTGGTTGTTTTAAGGTGAAAAAAAAAAAAACGTGTAAACTTTATTTTTTAAAAAGCCGTTATTAATGCAACGTTCAGTGGGCATCTTATAACCGGTCATCAAGGTTTTGTATATTCATTTACTAATATATTTTTAGTTCGTTTAACTGACTATATTTGTGTTTTGCAGTGATATGAGAGCAGCTCCTTTCTCTGTGTTTCTGTACCTGTTAGTTTACGACTGTAAATATCATGAACCTCTCTGTTGTTGCCATGGACACACTGCGTATATTTCTGGTAGTTCTGAACGAGTATTTCTCCATCACACATCTGCAGAAAAAAAAAACAGAAACTTGTATGGAAGTGGTAGTTTCTATAACATTGTTTTCTTTTAATTAAAGGCATTGTAATGATTTTTGTTTGACAGTGACATTGTTCATGTTCTGTTAGTTCAGCTGTCCTGACCCTGTACCTCATGCACAGATATAGAGAGAGTGAACGAGACAGACATTCTGTTCTTGGAAAACTCGAGAGTTGCCAGGTCTGTGTGACAGCTACCCTGATACCGACGTTCAAAACACAACTTTCCTGCTAATAAAGTCCAAACTCATGATTACCACCGATGAAGAACATTGTTTATGTGCAGCACACGATGCAGTGTGTAGTGTTGCTACCTTACAGTGCCAGTTCAATCCTGAGCTCAGGTTTCTGTCTGTCTGGATTCTCACATGTTCTCTCAGCATCCATATCAGTTTCCTCTAATGTCTCTGGTTTAATCCCATCTCCCAAAAAAACAAAAAAAATACCCGCAAGTAGACCAGCAACTCTAAATTGCCCCTAGGTGTGAATGTGTGTGCATGTGTGTGCATGTGTGTGTGTGTGTGTGTGTGTGTGTGTGTGTGTGTGTGTGTGTGTGTGCATGGTGCCCTGCAGTGCACTGGTGTACCGTCCGTGCTCTATTCCCACCTCACACCCAGTGTTCCTGGGATAGGCTCTGGATCTAGCGTGACCTTGACCACGACACTGAATGAATTAACATTGTTCAAGCCATTTATAACATCCAGGCCCTGGGTGGTCTTGTATTGCTACATATAACGTCCTAAATAATGACAGCTATGGGAATGAGTAAAGCAGCTCACTAATGCACGATAAACACATTCACACGGTATAAGTAGTCTTACTTTTATTTCATATTCTTAGTTAGTTCTTTACAACACTCCTACAAAACAATAAATTCTGCTGTAAAGCCGCAACCACAGGCCTGGCAACCAGTTGTTTTTGTTGTTGTTCTTGTTTTTTAATGTACTTCTGTGTTTTCCCTTATTTTGTAGCCCAGAGATGAGAATAGATTTTTTTAATCTTTTCAATCATAAGCCACGCATCACGCTTTCATGCCCTCCGACTGTAACGTACTGATTGTGGAACCTGTACTTCACACACTTCTACTGTTCTCTGTCAACTACCCAAGATGTCAATGGATGATGTCATGAATACAATCCCCAGTCCCAACCAAGGCAGGACTTTCTTTTTCTTTTCTTTTTCTTTTTTTTTTATTGTTCTGGACCTGGACCGTGTTTCAGTCGAGTCCTGACGTGTGACTCAGTGCTCTGGTTCTGGTCAGCCCTGTTCTGAGAGTGTTGTGATTAGTTGACTGTACAGTGGGGTACGGTGGTGCTGTACACTGCCGCCTCCTGCGTGTCCTCTGTAAAATCCATACACAGGCCACCTGCATGAGCTCCTCCACTGAAGCTGCACCCAGCATGATGACTATAAAAGGACTTGTATGTAGAAAAAACATAGATCTATATATAAAGGAGAAAAAAATAAACAAGATATTAGTTTACCTTTGTATATGAGTGGAGTGTTTTTTTTCCCAGTTTGTGAATTAAGCAATGTTTAGTGCCTAAAGAACCTAAAGGGTTCTTTAAAGGTTCTATATCAAACCCAACAACAGAAGGTTTCCTTTTTAGAAAAGGATCAAACTACAGTGCTACAGTAGCTCTTGTGTGCGATTGCTCCAGATGGGCTAGTCTTCGCTCCCCATGCGCCTCAACGGACCTGGGGTGCCCATAACCCTTTCACAGGTTCACCGGTTGTCCTTCCTTGGAACACTTTTGGTAGGTACTAACCACTGCATACTGGGAACACCCCACAAGACCTGCTGTTTTGGAGATGCTCTGACCCAGTCATCTAGCCATCACAAATTGGCGCTTGTCAGAGTCACTCAGATCCTTACGCTTGCCCATTTTCCTGCTTCCAACACATCAATTTTGAGAACAGACTGTTCACTTGCTGCCTAATGTATCCGACCCCTTGACAGGTGCCAGTGTATCGAGATAATCAATGTTATTCACTTCAACTGTCAGTGGTTTAAATGTTGGCTGATGGATGTCTGTGGTAGAAAATGGCCAAGTTTGACCATGTGAAGGGTTTTCCAGACTGCCACACATTTTTTTGCTTTATACTGCCTTTAAAAGAGCTGGCTTTAGCTAACATCTATATATAATGAATATACTGTACACCCCTACCAGCACACACAGCATCAGCTGTCCATGTGCCTTTGCTAGTAGAGAGTAAGGTAAGAAAGTGCAGCGTCTGGGTCATTCGGCAGGTCTGGGCTGTTATGAAGAGGCTGTTCACAAGTTCTGTTCTTGTAAGACAAGCTTTACTTCATCATTTCTAAACTAGAAGTTCCTTTAAATCTTGTACTGAGTCTAATGAACAGGCGTACAGAGCTTGCATCAATAATAAATCAATACTCTTCAGTACACAAAGGCTTCAGAGGCACTTGGAGAGACTGGCGTGCGGGATATGCTGATTATAACACAGATCTAAGGCGTGCCCTCATGCTCGAGCACCCCGGGAAGCCCGTCTCCCTGGCACTCGGGAGGATGTTTGTATTGGAGATCCATAATTTAAAAGGCTTCGGCCCTACTAAAGAGGGAATTATTCACTTCAATCTCCAGGGCAGACAGGGGGTCGCATCTGATAGGAGAGATTTTAAGCAAATGGCGGAGAAAACGTTTTTTTTTTTTTGCTCTACCCTTTATCCCTCCTTTATTTGTCTGATATGTGGACCTTTTTTTAAAAATAAAATTAACAGGCACACAAGGAAAATGTGAAATATATATTTTTTATGTTAATTCTTACTAATTGGATCACATTCAGCAGAACTGTCATTGACTAGATTAGGAGTTGGACTGGACGTCTACCGGTCGGTTGAGTTGCCCGTTTAAGGTAACAGTAGAAGCGCCTTTCGAGCACAATGAACTGGCAGTGTGGTTTTATTTTACATCTACAAATAAAATTAATGTTGATTTTAAACTTTTTCAAGTGCTTAGATATGAAATTACAATCAAATGGGTTTTTTTTTTAGGTATTTAGTCTCCCACACACACTAGACTGGACGAGACCATGGCTATCACCTTTAAAAAAGAAACAAATACAATAAAATAAAATATACTACATATCCACTTCACATAGTTGGAGGCTGTGTTCTACACGTTTTAGTAAAAAATCATGTTTTTTTTTCTTACTTATTATATGGCACATTCACCCTGAAGTCATGGAGTGTGAATAATACAAATTTTAAATTTTGATGTTTCTGTCCTAAGGAATTAGAAAAATTTGAATTTATTGCCAAGTGTGCTCACACAAGGAATTTGACTTGGTATGCAGCTTCCAGAACACACATACCAAGGGGGGAACGTGCCTTTGCTGTTTTAGGCCCTAAACTCTGGAATAGCTTACCAGTTCATGTTAGATCTGCTCCTACTTTACAGGTTTTTAAATCTCTACTCAAAACACATTACTTCTCCATCACTTTCAATGTCCCTTGATGTTCCATCTCTGTTTTTGACTTGATGGTAATCCGGGTTTTATTTCTTATATTTTGTTATATTTTAAAATAGAGTTATTGATGTAATTTGGTTTTAGTTGTGATTTTATTTATTAACTTTATGTTTTATTTACTACTTATTTTATTTTATGCTGTAAAGCACATTGGTCAGCTGCTGCTGTTGTAAATAGTGCTATATAAATAAATTAAACTTGAAACTTACCATACCAACAGACAGCGAGACATACAATAATAAAAATTACAAATAATAATATGGGAGAATATACAAACAGTGTACAGTAGATGCTTAAACAGAATACAAAGTAAACAAATAGCTTATCAAATATATATATATAAAAAAAAACTAAAATATATCTAGTTAAAATAGACCTACTCTATGACCTACTCTGTTTACACGCCAGAAAGCTTTGGAATTCATTTAGAGAGATGTAAAACAGCTGCTATTACAATAATAATAATAGTAATAATAATATAAAAGACCATTTAAATATTCAGGCAACATTAGCTAATAGCAAGTATAAAACTAGGAAACAAGGAAGGAATGAAAACATGGTTGTGCAACTGTGGAGAAAAATGGCAAGCTACAGATCATACATCATATAAACATAGAAAAAAGTCAGCAACTTTTCATATAAAATGTTCAATAACAAAGTTCAGCTCTGATTTCCATTTACATTAACTAAAGCTCTCCTGTGACCCCAACCCCCAATTTAACCTGCAGAACAAGATCATTTTGGATTAGTACTTATTAGTAAGATGCATTACTTACTGGCATTCTTGTCAATCACACATCCACCAGTACCTTCAGGCCATGTTTGGGATCATCGATCAGATGTTCTGCCTCTTTAATCCTAGACTATTTTCTGGTGGCATGGCAGTGATGCTGATATCTTCCTACAACCCCTCGTAGCTGGCCTCAGGATCCATTTTCTTTCGTCCTTTCTTCCACGGTAAGTACCCCCCACCTCCCCCATCTCCCCAAGGCAAATTTGTGTGACAACCTTCCCTCACACACTCATTAGCAAGCAGCTGGCCTCAGAAACCATGCATGATTAGTGTCTGGAATCAATATCTTACAGAACGATCAGTGTATTAATGGAGAACCAAGATTGTACCAAGCTTTTTGCCTCTTTTCCAACAGCAAGTGAAGTAGAGAGCTGTAGAAGACCTCAAAGGGTTTGCAGTTCAAAAGAAAGTGCCTATTTTGCTGCTGATGACGCTAATGAAGTTAGCTGGTCATTAGTCTGCTCCCTGCTGTAGTCTCCAGAGCAGCGGCACAGTGCTTCCCCTCACCGAGCAGACTAATGGAGCTGGAGTGGAGGATTCACGCATCTCGCTCCTGAGCAGATGGTACAGGAGAAGGACGCTTCCATCAGCTCTAGCCACACACACAGCTCTTCCTCCCTCACTGATAAGTCTGAGATAGTGTGTATGTATATGTGGTGTATGTCACTGAATGGCCTTACTTGAACTATCTGCAGAAAGGGATGATTGGTTTAGCTTCATGTTGCTTTGTCACTAGTTTGATCTAATATATTTAATCAGCTATTATGTTTTTTTTTCTCATTCATTTATTCATTCATCGTCAGTAACCGCTTTATTCTTAATGGTATACATGATGCACAGTGGATCTGGAGCTTGTCCCAGGAACATTGCGGGTGAGATGGCAATACACACTTAATGGGATGCCAGTCCATCACAGGGCACCACACACACACGTTCACACACTCACTTGAATTTTAACCAACTATACATACTACTGTGGCTGGCATTGTGGAATAGAAGGTAGGTTCTGGGTTCGATCTTGAGCTCTGGTTATTGTCTGTGTGTAGGGTCACATGTTCTCCGCATGCCCAAGCAGGTTCTCTGTGGGTTCTCCTACATATTGGTAGATGTTTTGGCAATTAGGAGGCTTTTCTTAGGTGTTGATTGTTTATGATGTACTGACCCACCCCTAGTTTTCCTCTCAGAAAGTACAAACTTTTGCACTTAATGATATACATGCATACAGTACATGTATTCGTTCAGGGTGAGCATAGACTGCATAAACATCTTATATGGGTCTGCAAAGCTAAATAGAGAATTAGGACATGCCCATATTAACTGGATCATGGGAAATTCAGAATATACCTCTTTGTCTCGCATATTAACTTAATTCTTGCTCTGACTTCTCCTCGGTATAGTGAATGACTTTGCCCTCACCTTCCCTCAGGACAGAATGGTTGAGTGGAGCCTTTGAGTCCCGGAGCTGGGGATTTTCAGTCCCTTCCATCATCCATCATGTCCGGCTCTTGGGCTGTGCTGAATCAGGAACGCTAAATACCACCGCCTGTGGGGGACTCGCTTTCTCCTGAACACAGCCCAGAAGAGGAGAGAGAACTCCAGCCGCCTCCGTGGCTCACTAAGCAATAAACACTGAACGTATGTTCCAGTGATGAGCTACTGAATCTTGTTTGTGTCAGCAGACGAGTCCGAAGAAGCCCAGAGGGTCAGACAGAAACCTCGGTTTGATGTTTCATTCATTGCTTACTCTGAATTAATGCTGCCTTGAGGCTGTGTATTCTTTACAGAAGAGCACAGAACCAAAAAATAAAGACATATTCTGCCACAGCCAGTGATGGCTTGGACTCGGTCGAACAGCTGTTAACAGACACAACAGTTTCCACATGCTGGTTTTGTCGTTTGTGCGGCCAAATGTACAGTAGAGTGCAAAAGTAAAATAATGAAATGAACAGCCACACGTTGAGGGCCGTATTCCGGGTAGGTGACTTAAGTCCAAAAGTTACATCTATTCAGAAATGGTTTATGCAGCAGCTTAACAATGTTCTGGGTATGTCATGCAAATTACCTGCATGTAGTCCATGCCTCCAAGGTTGCCAGATTTTTCTTGAGTAAAAGCATCTAGACCACTGAATTTAAACACAAGCACTTGCCTTTAAAACCCTAAAAAAAAATCTGCATTTTTTTTCTATGCTGTCAAATGTAATATTATATATTACATAAAATCAAGAGACATTTTAAAGATGAAAAATTAAAAAAAAGACTAATATGAAAATGATAAGCATTCAAAATCATCTAAACGGAGTCTAGTATATCGCCAATATATCGCTGCATGAGTAGTCCTAGTTGTAATCATCACATTAATCACTGGAGATTTGGTTTGGTTTAACAATATGGCTTTCACCTTCGACTTATAATATAGCACTTGACCCAGCACATGCTATTACTTTACAATTCCTTTGATTTGTCAAATTAATAAAATAATGCCAAAGTTTATATTAATTCTCTGTGCTCTCCTGTAAAGAAAATGTGACAAATGTTGGAAGGATAAACTGACCAAGCAGTCTGCTACACTTACAGCTCACTTGAAGTGTTTGGTTCTCAAGATGAGCAATGTCAAATGGAACTCTCACATAACTTTAAGGTATGGTCTGAGATATAAATAAACGATAAATGTTTGCAATTTCAGTATTAAATCCTCATTACGTGTGTATAACTCAACTATGTATACAGTCCTTAGTGTATTAGCTTCTTTCACTATGATTAGTAATAAAAACGGTTGAATTGTGTATATTTAAGCAATATCAAACTAGCAAGAGTGCAGTTACACTGAATATCAGCATGGCTGTGTTTTTAACCGTAGGCACGAGCCTGCAGGGTGAATATCGTAGGTAATCACAGCCGTGCTGATATACAATATACCCACACAATTGCGACTGCGATATTCTATAAACAAGAAATGAATATCGAGTAAGTGACATTTCGGACACAATATGGCCAAATATTCTGTTTATTCTTACTCTGCTAGTGGAACTAGACCCCAAAGAAGCCACGCTCACTTTATAGCACATCAGCTAACTCTAGCTAGCTCACATTGATTTGTACATTCCCAGTAAAGGTGCTTCCGGTACAACTGGCACCCATGTGACAATACTTTACCTCCCTGAATATTATCATTTTCCATGTCCACTGATGATGTCGCTAACATTACTGTAGAAACGGTTTTGAACACCGAAGTAGAATTTTACATGGTGAACACAGATAAACGAAGTGATACACACAGTGAAACCTCCCAATGCGGTTGTAGTGAATATAAGCACCCTTAGAACGCTGCTCGGCCAATCAAATCAGTGGACCGGAACTAACTGTTGTATAAATAGTGTACAACTCTTTTGCCTTATGCTTTGGATTGTTGCAATGTTGCAGGATATACATGCATTCATTTTAATATCTAAATAAAATTTTTTCTTAGATGGTAAAATGGAGGTACACTTTCAGCATGGTGGTGCAGCAGGTAGTGTTGCTGTCTCAGAGCTCCAGAGTTCTATCCTGAGCTTGACACGTGTCCACGTTGGTTTCCTCTGGGTTCTCAAGTTTTTTCCCAGCTGCTCAAACTGGAATGTGGTATGGAGTGTATGGAATTACAATTTTTTGCAGACAAGATCTCTTTAAACAAAGACAAATGAACCATCACCTACATGGCTGTAAATGCTGCTGAACAGAAAGAATGAGCAGAAAGAATGGTTGCATTAATGCAGGTGGCCAATCAACTCTCACCCAAACCTGCTATCTGCACAAAAACAGCACCTCTTTGTTACACAGAAGCTGGCAGTACTGAAGCACAATTACACTTTTTTTTTTTTTTTTTTTTTTGCAGTGTATATTGCTGTGCATGCTGATGTGGCAGCATTATTTATTCTTGCTCTGTTAAAGCATTACAAATGCATACAGTATCCAATATTTGACATGATTATACAGAGATTCTCAAAAGTACTTTGAAATTTAATTTAAAGTTCTCTTTTATTTTTACTCGAAGAAAGGCTCAACCCTGTAACCTGGACAAAACGTATTAGGTGGTAAGATATACTGTGTATGAGTGTGCATCTTTTTCTTTTCACTGCTTTCCTTCATCGTGATTATTTTTCACTATAGTGCTCATCTCTTTTTCTCATCATTCGCACTGCTATTGTCTTTCTGCAATATCTTCTACTTTATTAACCCTCGCTGCCTAGTGATAGCTATCCAGTCCGGCTGAAGAGTCATCATATTCCATCTAGGGAACCCAAATCACACTCCCATTCAAAGTTTCACTTGAACTCACCTGTCCAACGCAGGGATAAAATGAAGTGGTGAGTGGGGCTCCAGCGGCCCTAAAAGAAATCATAAATCATGAAAGTCCATGTCCTGGGGACAATGGGATCTGCGCTCATTCAAGGCTCCGATTTCCATTTCAATTTTCTGCTCAGTGGAGTTGATGTATGTGGCGAATGGCACGGCGGACCCACTGCGCGGCCCTCTCCCTCTCCACACTATTTATTAAGTGTGGAATCCCGGTGACCTTGGCTCTGCGTCCGGCGTTAATGCCACACCTGCTGGCAGTCCCTACAAAGCAAGAATCACAAAAGCAAACGGCCCAGAAAGTCACACACTGAACATTTATCACCTTCTGCATTCTGTAACTAAAAGAATATGTTTTATACAGTACACTAATCATCTTTATTTAATTAATATGTTACTTAATATAAGATAGCAATAACTATAAGACACAAGAGACACAAACAATTTGTAAGAAACGAAGATTTACCAGTCTCCTAAAACCTGGTTAATGAGCTGGATGAGCAGATATGTGCACACATGCACCCTACAGTTAACTACATAATTATTGGCACCCTTCAAAGAATTGCCAAAAATGATTTCATGACATAAACTTTTTTTTCCTTTAACAATAAAGCAAACAGTGTGTCTTATGTACTGCATAATAATTTTAATTATTATATTTTTTATTATAATATTAATAATAAAATATAATATTAATAATTATTATATTTTGTTTATTATTATATCAGTGAATCCTTATATTAATAAGGAATCACTATTGTAAATCTATTCTTAGGTTCACAGAATTGTATTTTTTATTTATTCACTGTTCAGTTAGGCCCACAGCTTTCAAACAAGACCTTTCGTACACTTGGATGTTGTCTTATTCAGTTTTTATTTATTACACTAAGCAGAAGTCTGGTATTCGGCAGCGTCAACCTATAGGTGTTTTTTTTTAATGATCTAAAACACCACATAGCTGTTTAAAATGGCCATGCTTTTATTGGCTATTAAACCGAGGTATGCAGAGATGTCTGAGGATTAAATAATAGTATTTTCCCCTAAAAACCTATGAGACCTATGAGGCAAAATTATTGACACTGACTTAACATTTAAAATAAATGCAAAAAATTATTCATCCATCTTCAGTGAGCACTTTATCCTGCTCAGAGTTACGGTGAATCCAGACCCAATAGCAGTAACACTGGGTCAAGGGGAGTGAATATACCCCAGATGGGACGCCAGACCGTCGCAGGACACCGTGTACACACATTCACACACAGGGACATTTTAGTGTAGCCAAATCTTCCTGCATGTCTTTGGACAGAGAACATGTGCAGAAACTCCACACAGACAGCAACCTGAGCTCTGGATCAAACCCAGGACCTTAAAATGAATTATGACCTTGAAATTTATATAAATGTCTAGAAATAGGCTTAATAATCTTATATTTGCTTTATTGTATAATATATTGTATTGTATAATAGGAAACACTATATAAATTTGACAACATTAAAAATATAAAAATAATAAATAAAAATTTTTATAAAATGTCTTTTTTTGCAGTGCACTGTGTCGCCAAAGTCAAAGTCAAAGTCAAAGTGGAGTTTATTGTCATTTCAGCCATATACAAGTACACAGTGAAACGAAACAACGTTNAGGTGCTACATAAGACAAACGCAGAACAACAAAGAACTACAGGGACTACATAAATTAAACTAAACATAAAGTGCACACGTGCAAACGTGAACGTACAAGACAGAACAAGACAGTACAATGATTACAACGCCGACCAGTACGCAGTTCTGTTTGAAAGTGACCAAGTGACAATAGTGCAAACAATACAGAGTTTGATATAAATAGCTGAAGTAATGTAAACATAATGGTATTACATTATGTGTAAACATAATAGTAGCAGCAGTCCTGAGTACGAAGCTGCTTGTGGCACCTGCAGTCCCAAGCCATTACAGTACAGCTGTACAGTACAGGTGGCACCATCCCCAGCAAACCAAACGGTTCTTCAGACTGTACATATGGGGCCACCCCCAGCAGCAAGCAAACTCAACTGATGAGAACTCCAAACAGAAGCAGGGCACCAAGATGGGTCAAGCAGCGAGGAGGAGCAGAAGGGGCATCAGGATGGGTCAGACAGTGAGGAGGAGCAGAAGGGGTCAGG